>VZTY01001564.1:0-11118 GCA_013400935.1 Turnix velox
CAAAGATGTTCAATAGCACTGCTACCATTTCTCATAAAACAAGGTTGGATATCCTTAAAAGACAATAACATACATATTTCAGTCATAACAGTCAATTCTATGTTTGGAGTTTGATTGGTAAGTTATTTAATCTCTGCTTTTCTCTAATAGTGGAGCTACTGGTTCTTTCTGAACAATCTTTATTTCCAATTATGTCAGGGGAAAATACAAAAATTATCTTTTTCTAAAATTCTACCTTAACTTGAAGCAATATTTAAGAACATGATCATGTGTCTTTACTTTGACTGTAGTTGTCTATCAAGTATTTTCTCTTGAAAATAGTAGCATTTTAATATGTCTGTTTTGACAAGGAGATGACTTAAAAAATAAACATCTAAGATCTTGCCTAAGGAACTTTTTTTATTAGAGGGATGTGTTTATATTTAGTAGCCTTTACTTTGAGGGTCTGAGTATAAAATACTGAGCAATTCCTGCACATTGATGGTCACTGTCAAATTCTTTCCAGATTAGTGTCTGATACTCAGTTATTTCAGAGGAAATGGAAAAGGAATCCAGGATGGATTCTATATAGAAAATTGTGTCTTTTCAAGAACATGTTCAAATTTGGATTGAAGCTCTCTTATACGTAGTTTCATATGAAGGCAAAATTTATTTTCAAATTTTCTCTGAATTTTGCTTTGTTCTATCAGTTAATGCATAGCATGTGAGACAATGAATGAGCAAGGAAACCCAAAATTTCATGTCTTGAGTCATTCATTATTTTCCAAAACCAGCTCCTGATGGCAAAATTCAAGTAGGAAACACTGTTTCTGTTGTCTGGCTCTATTCACACTCCCTGTTATTCAGTAATTTTATAATTATTCACACTTATGACTCTTTAGCATCTGCAATCCACTTTTGTTAGAATTTTGAAGTTAATTTTTTTTTTTCATATTGTAGTTTTGCCCAACAGTTTGTTTAAACTCACAGCTTTCCAAAACTCTAGCTTTTAATATCTTTTTAAACATAGAAGTTATTTGGGCTAATACTAATACAAATTAGAGTAAAATCTTTCCTTTTTCAGATCAAATGAGGAGTTAATTAAGGTGCAGCCCTTCTTTCAATAGTTAAATGACTATAGCAGCAAGTCTCAATGCAGTCTTGTAGGCTGAGAAAAGCAAGATGACATTACTTGAGAGAGATTTGAATGTGAGATCAAAGCTAGGAAAACGAGAACAAAGTATACATATAAGTGATTTTAATTTTCTTTTGATAAAAATAGCATTGATGTTATTGAATTTGTTAAAAAAGATAAGTAAGAGTTATCAACAAATGTTTCTGTATTGCATTGGAACAATGAAAATTGCTGAACAAAGGAGAGAAATGTTGATATCATTTAAGATTAGGAAGATGTAGTTGATATTGGAAGTCTGAGAAACTTTAATTTTATAGAAGAAGAAGTTACTTTTGAAGAACTTGATCTTACTTTTACAATGTTTTAAAGTTTTTTTCAATCAATATAGGACTGCTTGTGATTTTTGCTATACAAAACAAAATTAAGTGTGTACACATTTATTTCTTCCAATTGATAAAGAATATTTAGAATCCATTGGGAAACTTTTTCTTTAAAAGGATTTGACTGTCCCTTTGTGATTTGATTCCAATATTACTAAGTAAAGTCACCACAGAAAATATCTGACAGTATTGCAAAAGGGCTAGTAATGCAATAAGATTCTGACCATTTTATTCATGTAGTATATTAGTAAGATCAATAGAAGATTTTACCAACTGCAGAAAATCATTACTTTTTTTTGTTTTCTCAATTGCAATTGATTTTAGGACTAGAAGAATTCATGTGACAGTGTCACAGACAACAGTCTCTTGGAGGTGTTTTCTACTTCAGATCTGTGTTAGCACATTGTCTTAAGGAAAAATTACAGTACGTTGATTTTGATGTTTGTTTCAGGGTTCATATACATTACTTGTCACAATAATCTTCCACTTTTAGACTGAGTATATCTTAAGTGGGTTCCCTCTCCCTCTGCCTCATGTGCTTTGTTTTGGTCCTCTGCCTCTAAACTCTTCCTTCCACTCTTTCCATGCTTGAATATTTGCCTGCTAAAGCAGAGTAAACTCTACTAACTCAACCACTTAAGGAAGTTATTCGATGATCTTTAAGGTCCCTTCCAACCCAAACTATTCTATGATTCTATGTCACACAACTGCAATACAGCCCTGTGGGTTTTTTTCTCCATATATTACTGCATGGCATTTTAATATGTACAAGTATGTATTTTATCAGAAATCCTTGAGGTCTTTCAACAGACTTTAGTTTGTCAGCTGTTAGAAATCTCTTCTTTGCATGAGTTTAGATCAATATACAAAGCTTTCCTGTTTGCATATGCATCAGATTTGTGGATGTTAATGCTATTAATTTTCCTGACTCTGAAAGTCTCAAATTAAGTCTTGGAGGTTTTTATAGATGCTGCTAGAAGGGATTCATTGTCATTTGATTCTTCCAAGCTGGAGGAAGACAAAAAGCTGCTAATGTAATCATGCATGGTTGTTTTCTGAATCTGCTGCATTTCATGGACTTAAAAAGAAAAATACCCTTATTCCTTTAAAGTACAGGAAAAATAAGAAAGAAGGAAGAAAAGACAGTATCCATTGCAGATTATTTTGTGATAAGTGAAGAGTTATTTAATAAGGAAAATNGCAGTTCTTGAATCAGCAAGCATCCTAACAGTTATGCTGTAGTAAAAGCTCTATCACAATGCTTTAAATAGTATTATGTTATGAATTATAAATGATTAAGGTTATATAAATATCGCAACATTTTTGCTCACTCATAAAATAAGTCTACTTAGTGAACTTTTTAAAAAATGTTATGTGATGGAAGGATTAGAAATAATGGATGTAAATTGGAAGAGGGCAGACTCAGGCTAGATAAAAGAAAGAAGTTCTTTACAGTGAGGGTAGTTAAACACTGAAAGAGGTTGCCCAGAGGGGCTGTGGATGCCCCCTCAATCCCTGGAGGTGTTTAAGGCCAGGCTGGACAAGGCACTGAGCAAACTGATGTAGTGGGAGGTGTCCCTTCCCATGGCAGGGGGGTTGGAACTTGGTGATCTTTGAGGTCCCTTCCAGCCTGAACTATTCTATGATTCTATGATTAAGTTGATCTGTGCTAGTTTTTTTTGCTACTTCTCTTCAATTTCATTCTTCTTTACCTGCAAGCTTACTTCAGGCTGAAGGAGTTGGGGTTGTTCAGCCTGGAGAAGAGAAGGCTCAGGGGGGACCTCAGAGTAACTTCTCAGTACCTGAGGGGGTCCTACAGAAATGCAGGGGAAGGAATTTTTAATATGATATCAGATGGGAGGACTAGAAACAATGGATGTAAATTGGAAGGGGGTAGATTTAGACTTGACATAAGAAAGAAATTCTTTCCAGTGAGGGTGGTGAAGCACTGCAAGAGGTTGCCCAGAGAGGTTGTGGATGCCCCCTCTCTGGAGGCGTTCAAGACCAGGCTGGACAGGGCACTGAGCAGCCTGATGTAGTGGGAGGTGTCCCTGCCTATGGCAGGGGGGTTGGAACTAGATGATCTTGAAGGTCCCTTCCAACCCAAACTATTCTATGATTCTTCTATACTACTATACCTCTGAGTCTGAGATAGTTGTAATGAGTCAGCTGTGTTCCTCACTGATAGCAGGTGAATGGTTTCAGCTGGCAACTTAAAAAAGAGGGGTGTTTGTTAAACAAGGCTATTTAAACAGCTTTGGTAGGTGAAAGCAAATCAGCTAAGGCTTGTTAATTGTTGTGTTATGGATGGTGCTGTGGAAGGAAAAAAACCAAACCAGCAGATTGGGGCTAAGACTCTTCTAACTAAGTGAACTCTGAAATTAACAGAACATTAAGGATACACTGCTTATTCTTAGAGAAGACATGATTATCAGTAATTTATGCTAAGGATGCAGAGAGGCTCTTGCTTGCACTTGGTGCTGTAACAGTGAAAAACTTTGTGATTTGTCCTGTTGGAGGGTTGGAAGTGTAAAAGTGTAGAGGATTTGCACCTGTGGAGACATGGACAGGACAGATGACCCAAAAACTAACCAACAGATGTATTCTATCTGCCTCATGCTCAGTGTAAAATCTGAGAGAAAGAAGGATTAGCCCTTTTTCTGCAATGGTGAGTATTGATGCAAGACTCTGTGTGTTTGCCTTCGATCCCTGCATTCCTGAGTATAGATCTGGAATTGAGCTTGTGTCTGTCACTGAATCCATTCTGGGATTTTTCTCATGCCTGTGGGTGAGGCTGTCATTATCCTGGGAGTTTGATAAGTTTTTGTATATACTTAATTATTTACCAAGTTTTATTGATTAATTTTTCATTAAAGTGTTTAGGTTTTCCCTGAATTCCTAAGTCTTTCTCTCATTCCATCCCCTTCTTGGAGGGAGAGAGGTGGGGAACACCCTGTGTTATTTGTCTCAGTGACTAGTCTGGCCCAAACTGTGACAAGACATTGTATTTGTAACATCCTAACCTGCAAAAGACTTTCTTTAGTGAGTGACTTGTGAAATTTTGATCAAATGCCTATGGTTTTGGCAAAAACTGCCATTGAAACTGATATGAAAGCAGTATTGTATCTCTGTGCCTTGATGAAAGCAATGAAGCCCTCACATGAATCAGTGCTGTGTGTGATAGGGTGACTACTGATGGACTTGAATTTTAAGTAAAATGATTACATGATTTTATTCTATGATTCTTTATGTAGTAGGTTTACTAAATCCAGGATGTACCTATATTGTAATCTGTTTCAGGAAAAAAGCTATATAAATACTGTAACATATTGCAATTTTTTCTTCCTAGAAATCTAATAAAATAATACTCATATGCAGATATGTATATCCTACCTTGTTCATTTCAGATAATCATTTTATCTAAGAAACAGGGTTTATGAAGTGTATCTTTTCCTTGGATAGTCCATCAAAAACCTTAATGTATCAAATTCAATAATTCTCAGTAGTTCTGGGTAATTCAGAAATTTTTTTTAAATTTGGAGATAACTTAAAGTAGACATTTCTTCAAATTTCTGCCAATGAAAGTTACAAGCTTATATACAAAGCAGTATTCCTGACATATACCAATGTGGATCTTAAGCAGGAGTCACCCCTTCCTGTTTAGAAGGGAAATGCTTCCCCAGCTTCCAGTTATATCCAAAATTAGTGTTGAAAAAGTGATTGGTACCAAGCAGCTTTTTATCTCTGAGCAACTGAGAGGTATGACAATGGTTTCAGGTACAAAGAGCCCACAGCCTTTGAAAAACACATTCATTTAGTAATGAATACCATCATTGGCAGATTTCAACAACACCAAGTGAAATAGCCAATAGTGTTACTATAGTCAAAAGGTTTTGAGGGAATATGGGATCATTTGATCAATGAAAAGGTCAAAGCGGTGCATTGGGGGAAACTTTTAGGGTTTTTTTTCTTTTAATAACCACTTGTATGGAAATTAACACATAATTTTAGAGATTGACTCAAGTGGTAAGAGTGCTACAAAGTTAAATATGCTGTAATTGCTTCTTACTGATGTAATTTTGATTTATTATACCCATTAAGGAAATTTTCCTGTTCTTTTATATTCTCTTTGTACCACTAATACTAGAAGCCAGAAGTTCAAAATTAGACTGAAAGCATTATTGGCAAATGCCCCATTTTTGAGGTGTTACTATGAATTCATCAATAATAATAAGAATGGACACTGAAATCATGTTTCTTAAAGACCTTCTTAAGACACAGCACCTTCTGAGTTGGTTGTAGCTTGTTAGAACTAGTCTAATTTAGGATAAGATTATGCCTGGAATTGCAAATTCAGCAAGATTCAGTCACAATGTAATAAATCTGGTAAACCTTCAATTTAATTTAGGAAGTGAAGGATTGAGATCTATAAGCATACATTTTTCTCTAAGGTGAACGGTGAAGTTCAAGGTTATGTTTTTTGCATTAAAAAGATCTTTTTATAGTTTCACAGAAAAAAAAAATCTACATTCAGATCTTCTGCTTGCAATAAGACAAATAACTTAGATTAGTTTTGTTTTGTGGGTGTCATTCTCCATTTTTGAGTGAACTGTGGCACCTGAGCAAGTGTGTGCCTATAGACAAGTCACTGGGGTGGGCATGTTTGGAAGATGGATGGATGGATGGGGCTGGTTGCAAACTTCAGAGCACCCCTTTGCTTGACTGGCATTCATCAAAGACACACTGTGCTAATGGTTAGCTCGTGCTCATTATTAATCATTACCACTGAGTATTCAAACAGATGGTCTTTAATGATCACATCCCACATTAGCTGTGCTCGTACAGCCCCATGGAGAGGATGCTGTGTCATTAGCACTGGTGGCAGTGCTCTGTGCTGGAATCAGTCACCCAGGGGCCAGGCTCCAACCCTCTTTGATAAGTGGAAGTGAAGGACAAGCTTTCCCCCCCATTTTTCAGCTCTCAACAGTGATGTTTTATGCTCTTCTCCTCCTCTTCAAAAGAAAAGGACAAGATTTTAATCTGTTTCAGGCAGTTCCTCTCATTTTGGGGTATGGGACTTGTTCTGGCTCCATCACACAGATTTTCTGCCCTTTATTGAAGGTTTTACTGCTTTCCTATTCCCTGTTTTGCTATGATATCACAAGTTTCTATCTGGCTGCTTGTGTTCACATGTTAATATAATTTTGCTCAGCTATACTAGAAAGTGCTCATATTTTGTTACTAGTATTAGCAATGCTAAAAAACACAGACTGTCACTAGTCAATTTACTGTGCTTGTGTTGGGATTCAAGTGGAGAAAAGATTAATAACATCTTTCTTAGGTTACTTGTCAGCAAGCCTTGCCTTTGCTTACACCACTCTGAGGGTTTTTTTTGTCTTGGAAATAGGGCTAGAGACAGCAGAGGATGGAAATTTCTAGTTCTGCTGAGGTACTACACAGAAATGGGTTTTATTTAGGATTACAGATTTTGATTATGGGGGTTTTGGGGTAGTTGGCTGAAAATTTGGAATGAAACCAGATGTTTTAAATTTTTGATATCACAGTGCAACATCAAACTCCTTGTGCCTCTCTTCCTTAGGTGTAGTTTATGTGAGCTCACCTTCTGGGAAGGCAAGTAATCACGTGCTTTAAGTAGGAAGACTTGATGTGGACTTCCCTTCAGCTATTTGAGGCTTTAAATGTAGGGTGTTTGCATGAAATGGTATCCTACTTTTTGTTTCTGGTAGTCACTGTATGTTTCAGTTGAAGTATTTTTAAAGTGAAACAGATTTTAGACCATTCAAGTTTTATTTATAGGCAGGAAGGGATTTTGCCTTGGATCTAAGTTTGGATTTTGAGCCATGAGTTCAAGACTTGTTCTTTGAAGATTCATATTTTTAGGCTAGATGTATGCAATCTTGATCTTTTTCCACAGTCTTCTGTTCATCATTCAGCAAAAAATGCAAATTTAAAATTGCCAGTAGGAAAATGAGCATAAAAATTGCATTGCAGCAGAAGAATACACTTCTTTGTAAGGAAAAGGGAAATTTACAATTATCAAGTTGTTCCTCAGGAAGGATAAATGCATCTTATACAGCTAATTGGCATGGGAAATTGTGGGGTATCAGTTCTCATCTAAGTGCAGAACTTGCCAATTCCCTTCTAGGCTTGAACAAATACTACATGAGTGAGGGCTCTTGTAAAATGTTATGTTTTGAAACAGATTTCATTAAGAGTTTCTGGTGATAATTTATTTCTTCCTTTATGCCTATGTCTCTTCTCATACTAATAATGGATGGCTTATTTGCATATAAATAGATTTCACTATTTGCTGAGGCAGAGACCTAATACATTTCTCAATTTTTTCCATGGACAATGTTAAATAAGATAGAATATTGCAATGATGAGCAGTCCTGAGTTGTAAAAAAATTTTTTTGGTCAAAATTCTTTAGTGTGATACTTTTGTGAAGACCTCAAACTTAAGATATCACTTACAATATATAAAAAAAAAAAAATCTTTTGCTTCTGTTAGAGTTTTTTGGTGCTATTATAAATATTAACTGATAGATGTGAAAACTGATTTGCTTTTTGAAGGTACCTGCTCTTCATTAGTACTTTGTTTTCTTGCCATTTCTAACCCACTGGTATGTGAATATTTTTATAATGCAAGCATCACACTGCAGATTAATTTAATTAGTTGTCTTTTGTTTCTTGGATTATAAGGATCTTATGGTTCTAACTATTTGATCTTTAAGGTCCCTTCCAACCCAAACTATTCTATGATTCTATTTGCCTTTAAATTAGAGGTATGCAGTAAATAGAAACATTTACTATGTTAATATACTTCTAATATATCTAAAAATAATTTTACTTATTGCACATTAAGGATATGTGAAACCAGACATAGGTGTGGATATTAACTTTTATTTTCTAAAAGTCATGATCAAATAATTCTGTTTCTAAACCAAGATCTAGCTGCACTGTTCTTGCAAAGAACAGTGGGAGAAACTCTGAATGTCTCAACGAATGTAGACAAAGCTTCTTGCATACTGTCTAAATATACAGATATTTACATTTAATATATATATCTACCCTTTCTAAATAAAAATGCATGTGACTGTGCTTCTATATGTGTGTACATGACTTGATGGCAAATGTTCTTTCAGGGGGTCATTGCAATGTGTGTGACAGTAAGTTATTTTACCAGCAGAGGTCACTCAGGGAAAAGTAAACAACGGCTTCAACCTTTAAGAAAGACGTGAACTTTAGTTGATGTGAGACGAATGCTGAAAGGCACACGTCTTAAAAAGCAACCTACACTTACTTTTCCTTGGCATCTTTGTTGCTCCATGTATTGGGAGTAAATTATCAAACATACTCTAGCCTTACACTGATGTATACTAGGAAGCAGTCAGCAAAATATTTGGTTTCAAGAGTACTAACATTTTAAAATCAACACAATAAATGTAATGTTTATTTTCCATATTACTGTACTACAGAGAGGTGCCTTTCTCTGTGTTCTCTTAGTTTCTTGAAGTCTCATCCATCCTCATCTATCAACATTTGTTTTTTTAAAAGCTTGGTAAACTTTGACATTATGGACCTTTTCCCCCCTACAAGGCAACTTTTAAAATGGTGTTCTCTTTGCAGATCTTATTGTAATATATATTAAATGTTATCTAACAGTTCCAGTTATGAGATACTTTTACAAATAGATTTTATTCCTAGCAATTGTGTTTTAAGGACTTTATTAAGAAGGTAATATTCCAGTGTAATATGAATAGAGTGTGATGTTCAGTGTATATGTATATACACACTGCATAATATATGTATACACTGTGTAATGTATCTTGCTGTGACAAAAGGATACATTTCAGAATACTTTTTTTATTTGATAATGATGTGTAAGCAGAAAATGCACATTATTCTGTCAGAGCTCAGACACTGCTAAATATTTGTGAACTGAAATAGTCAAAATGGGATAAAAGTAAAAACTGATGTTGCAGCTGCATCAAATTTTCTAATTTCCTTTTAAGCTGCTATCAAAATTATAATGAAGCATCAAAGTCACAAAATACTGCAGTTGTCACGAATGGTGGTGTTTTAAATATGGGATGTTTTTTCCTGGATACCAAATGGAAAATATGTCCAGTTGTCTACTCATAAAAGTTCAGTTATCACCTATCTAAAGAAAATTTAAATGTCTTTAATGTAACTGTATGACTGACTAGGGTATTGCATAAGCAATTCTGAGGTTTTCAAAGCATTTGATGTAAGAATGTATTGCAGTACCAGGGCAAAACATAAGAAAATAATTTATTTCACTGTTATTCAATAGGGTTTTTTTGTATTTTTTTTCTTGAAGTCCACATAGGGGGTAGGGTCCATGTGATTTCTTTTGGGATACTCACAGGAGTCCACAAATTCTAAGCTCTTTAACAGTTGAGTTGAAAAATTAAGTAAATAGGATCTAAGAAATAATCACAATAAATATTTTCTATGTCTTTTTGTAGTTTCCATCTTTATTCACTGTAAAACAACACTTAAAAGTCTATCTGACCTCAGAGGTATCTCCCGTTTAAGCTTTTAGGATAAGTTTAAGATATGTGTGAAACTACAATGTAATTGAGGTAACCAGAGTCCATAAACACATTTGCTTTCACAGCCCAAAGAAAGAATGGTTAAAAGTGAGCTTTGCATGATGCTTAAAGAAGTGACAAGGCTCTAGGAAGACACTTCTTTCAGCAGTTTGATCTAGTTACATACCTCAGACCTTAACCTGGGATATTAGCTCGTAGTACACGAAGGCTTTCCTTAGATAAGCATGTAGAACTTTAACCTTGAAATGAGAAAGCTTACTGGAATCATCACAAAATACAGAATTATCCTTTTTCTGCCATCAGCTTCTCAGTGGTAGAAGACCTTACAAGAATTTAATTGTATCATGAACGTGCAAGTAATAGTTGTGAAGTCCTTGTCCAAATGTGAAAGAAGACATTCAATCTTTTTCTCAGGAATGGGTGGATAAAATTTCCCTTGCCTTCAACTTTTTCCTGAGCACCTCAAAATCACACAGATTAAGACCTTAGCCCTAATTCCCAATTATTACAATCAGAATAGTGCACAAGGGAAAGGAAACCTCTTGGCTATTGTGTTGGACCCTGGATTCAATCCTAGTCTCAGAGGAACTAAGACAGCACTATGTGGAACTGATAGGACAGAGATGGAATAAAAAACAATATATGAGTCATTAAGGAAATGATTTGTCATTCACATTGCAGCAGATGAAGGATATATGTATAGATCAAGACAACTGCTGTGGAGACAGTCTACTTGAGTAGAGACATTATCACATGTGGTCTTCATAGCTGTGATCTTTAAAAATAGTGAAATAGTCTTAAACAAAGCTTTTGGTATGTTTGCTGTACTCTTCTTTTCCCCTCCATATAGATTACTTCTGTGAACTCTGACTCCTCTACCTGTCTTAATCACATGTAGTTGAGATGAATTAAAGGCGCTTATAGATGTAAAAGCTGCTCTGTTGCACTAACAGTTATCTTGAATAAGGGAATGTGGATAACCATCTTTTATCTAATAAGGTAAAATGCTCCATATGTAGCATAT
>VZTY01001568.1:0-11289 GCA_013400935.1 Turnix velox
ATGATTCTATGATTCTCTGCCAGGCAATATTTGCTGTAACACCCAGGGAGCACAGGAGCCCCTTTTCCAGCATGATTTGTGCAGATAGATGTTCAAAAAGTTACTCCCAGACATGTCAGGGTTTGTATCTTCAGTCAGAAACCTTCTATATTTGCCTTGCCATGCTGAGCTTAACAAGCCAGCTGAGTTAAGCAATGTGATGGACATGCTTGTGAACATGACTCACCCCTCTCTTAGATATGTAGGTGGGAAAGAAAAAAAAATTCCCTGAATAAATAAGCCCAAAAGGCTTAAAACAGGCAAAGGCTACAAGACCAGCCCATCCTCCAGGCCCTCTTGGAAAAACTCTCATCAGTAATTAGAGTGAAGCACTTGGAGCTCTGTTTAAACCAGCATGGTCATCAGCATGAAGGGGAATAACTAGTACCTGGCAGGGCAAAGCAAGGATGTTGTAACTCTGTCACTCATGAGGAATGAATCAGTAAAGAGAAAAGAGAAGAGGGAACATGAAGATTTTTTTATTCTTTGTGTTTTGGATATGTGTATGACTCTTTCCATACACAGGGATTGCATACCTTTATGTCTATAAACTCCTTTTGAACATTTAAACTGTTTTTTTATTTATTTCATTCAATAAACTCAAGAGAAAATATTAATTTCTGACTGTATTTGCATTTCTTTCCACATACAAGGAGTTTTCTTACAAATGGTCACCAAATAAATTCTAAATCACATTAGTACAAAAGCTTTCATCAAAAATGCCTAAGAAAAAAAGAAAAAAAATATACTGGGGAAGATTTTTTTTTTTTGGAAGGGAATATGTTAAATAACATTAAATGGTCCATTTATGGAAACTTCATTTTCCTTTAAGCAAAAAAACCCACAATTTAAAGATGTTTATTTGTGTACTTTGTACAGGAGATTCCTGTGGTGTTGGGGTTGTGTTGTGAGCAGATTCTCATCTGGTGAGTCTTTTTTTGTGCAAAAAACAAAGCTGTGGTGATTTATGAAATGTTTTCTGCCTGTGCAGGTCATTCTTCCCTCCCTTCCTCTCCTTCCTCTGGCCAGGAAAAGGTCAGGAGGACAACAGGGATGGGGTGGAAGAAGGAATTGCAGCAGTGGCAGCTGGATTCCCAAAAAAAAGCAGAAACACTTTGTTTTGCCTCAAAAAAACAAAACAAAATCCAAATCTCCTCAGCAATGACCATGTTTTGGAGGTGAGCAAGGCTGTTGTTCACTAGGCAGGAAGAGCACTCAGTGAACAACAAGTTTTATTAGTGTGAAAGTGGAAAGGTGCTGAAATAAAAGCAGAATTTTGCCAGAGAAAGGAGCAGGCTCCATCCTTCCCACACCCACTTTGCCCAGGGACTGACTCACACACCTGGAAATTCACTTCTCTCCTGGACTATGACTAAAAGGAGGTTCCAGGCAAACAAATCCCAGCTCAGCAAGGCTGAAAAATTTAATACTCAGATGATTAAAGCCTTCAAAGTAAAAAGATGAACAATCTTTGGCATGGCACAGATAAAAGCTTTTTGGTGAAAACTATTAATTTCAATCAAAGGTGACCCCAGCCACATACAGAATTCTTTTCAATTGCCCAGAACACAAAAATAATGAAAAAAATCCACTGTAAAGAGATTAATTTTATTTTTTTTTTAACTGCTGCCTTTCAGACCATGCCTCAGGGGCTTCATTTGGGTGGTCAAGTCATTCTGACTGATGAGTAATAAATAATTCTACACCCAGTTCTGTCTCTTTCCCACTGAGTTGTAGCTCCCACTGCAAAATTCAGGCATGCAGCTAATCCCAGTTATTTTTTTGGCTAAATACCACTCCCTGAAACAAGAGATATAGTGTGGAAAAAAAAAAAAAAAGTAGAGATTTGCCCAATAAAATGTGAAGAATCCAATATTTTAAAAGTTAATCATCATATTCAGCACTCAGGCACCAAACTAATTACAATTTTCTGCCAAAAATAAACCCCTCAGCATCTTTTTAATCTCTAAATTTCTAAGAGGCATTCATAAAATTCACTTTTTTTTTTTTAAATTAATTTTTTTCAATAGATTTTTTTAGTGTTAAGTGTATTTCACTGAATGTTAAGTGTTGTTTTATATAATAATATAGGATAATAATCACTCTATATAAGAATAATTCTATAATCTAATAATCTATAATTCTAATAATTCTATATTCTAATGTTCTATGTAATAATACAGTGATAGCTGTTCAGCAATACTAATACTTTACTTTCCTGGCAAAAAAATCCTTCCTCAAAGAATTTTTCACATTAATTTCTTCTACAAATATCAAATATCTGCTCCTAAGTATGAACTAGAGTGGAGAAAATCTATGGGAGATTTTTTTATTACTCCTNTGTGGAGAAAATCTATGGGAGATTTTTTTTATTACTCCTAAATATGAACTAGAGATGGGTGTGGAGAAAATCTATGGGAGATTTTTTTTTATTACTCCTAAATATGAACTAGAGAAGGGTGTGGAGAAAATCTATGGGAGATTTTTTTTATTACTCCTAAATATGAACTAGAGATGGGTGTGGAGAAAATCTTCCCCTCTCTAGTGTTCTGCTTTCTTGACAAACTCACTGGGAAGAGAAATTGAAATTTCTATGAATAGAAAAGGGCTTGACAAGAAATATTCTCCCTCACCTCCACACCAAGGGCTTTTTCTTTCTTTTCCCTCACTCCAGAAAGTAGAATTGTGGAGCTTCCAGCCTGTCTGGAAGGGGTTGCAGTTGCTTCATTCAGGACAGAGAATAGAAAGACTTCTCTTTTTTCTTTTTTTTTTTCCAAAATATAACCATAAATCTCAGTAGAAGGCATCAGCTCCAGCTCCCTGTGCCACAAAACTAATTTTTTGCATTTCATTGGTTTCTTTGAAGCCATTTGAGCAGATGAGAAGAGTGATTTCATGGCACACTGTGTTGAAAATCATCTTTTTTTCAGAGCTCTGAAGGCATCCTGAGTGTGTGACCAGTCACATCCTGCTTCTTTTAGAGGCTGCTGCTGCTTTTGAATCTGCTGCTGAGGTCTTGAGGGATCTAGTCTGACCATCTATTATTTTTTTCTAGAGAAAAGACAAGAAATTATTTGAATTCTGAAGTCCACACCTACTACAATGTGCTGCTCTCAGATCCAATGGGAGTAGAGGTGGAAGAAAGGCAAATCTGCTTCAAGGTCTCTCTGCAGGAACACAAAATCATGGATAGACTAAAGAAATTATTGCATAGGAACTTAGAAAAAAACAGTTAAAGGGTAGTTTTATGTCCTAGAGATTCACCTGAGTGCTGTGGAAACTAAGAGATGTGTGTACTAATAGAACAGAGCAAAAGAGATGGGGAGATTTACACAAAACCTTGAACAAAACCTTGGGGTAAAATCCATAAAGAGGCATCCAGCAAGCAAATTGCTTTTTTTTTCAATGATTTTCTCTGATAAAACTGCAAGAGGAGAAGATGCAGCTCACTGCACTGAGGCAATTCCTGTTCTAGTCTCAGTCCTGGGAAGTGCAGAGCATCACAAGATCCATTTAACTACAAACAGAGCTCTTCAACACAAGACATTGTCCTCACATAGAGAGATGCAGAGAAAAAGATGAAGGAAATATTTGTCCAGACACTTATATTGTCTGTGAGCTTGATGAAGAAGAAAGGAATAGAAGACTAGAATGATCTGGCAGCTAAATTTCTGTTTAAATTACAAATATTTCACATAAAAATATTTCAAAGTGAGTGGTGCTTCCTCTAGAAATATAAAACAGGTGGGATTTCATTTCAAGGAGACACATCATCATAATAGAAGACATTAAAATGAAATGTAGAAAATAATTTGGGTGAGCTGGTTCAATGAGAAAGGGCTCACTGCTGTATCCCAAGTTAGGCAAACATGCTGTCAGGCTAAAAAGACTGGTTTTAATTTGCTCAGATCACTCTGTTGGGATGATTTATATCCCAATATTCCTCGTAGACAGATTTAGAAGTGTTAATTATCCTTCCTGAGAGGCGTGAGAGGTTTTCACTGGCTGCTTATCTGAGTGGCAGATTATCTATTTCTCTATTTAATAACCCTGAACAAGCTGTCTAATTGGGATTTTTTTTTAATGAAGCCCCTCCAACCTGAATCTGTGGCAACCATTTAAAAAAAGACCTTTTTAAACTTTCTCCTTTTTTTTTCCTCATCTTGCACCTTCCATTCACTGCTTAGTTCTGGAGGAAATTTATGGGATTTATGGGATGGACTGAGAGCCATAGCAACCCCCCAGGGAATAAAATACTCCACAGTAGTTTTCTCCCCTTCGTTAGAAGGGATTTTATTTTGCTTTGGGTTTTTATTTTTTATTATGGAGATCATTTCAGTGCTTCAGCTCAGTGGGTAGCCCCACATGCTGCTGTTTCTTGTGCAAGGAGGTTTCTCAACAGCTTCAAACAATCTAAAGTGACTTTGCCACCATCCTCCCTCCCTCTCCCTTGTGATCTCCTCCCCTCTTACCCTGATGCTTCCCAGTGACTCGGAACTGGTTCAAAGAAACTTTTTAGGGCTTTTTTTTCCATGCCAGGAGTAGTACAAGAGGCTGTTGAGGGAGCCAGAGATGAGCCCATGGCTCACATTGCTTTCATTTGTCACACAAGTGCAACCTGAGGGGATGGTAAACACCAGGGATGCAAGGGGACTGGGAGGGAGAACTGGAAACTTCTGAAAACACCATTTCCAGCAATGCCAATGCCTGGAGTCACTTCAACCACAGGGCTGAGATTGCCAAAGGTGGTGGCTGTAGCCTCCTCTGTGTCCCCACACTGCTTATTGCATCAAGGCAGGGAGGCGGAGGACTGGAGGAGTCACTTCAAACAGAGACTAGACTGTCCTGTGAAGGAAATCTCTGCAGGACAACCATGCTCAGAGAGATTTGAGGTTCTTTCCCTCTCTTAATTAACAGACTTATTAAAGACCCTAATTGTTCCATCATCTTCAGAGTTGATTTCAGAGAGATTTGAGATTCTTTCCCTCTCTTAATTAACAAACTTATTAAAGACCCTGGTTGTTTCATCACGCTTAGAGTTGATTTCAGAGAGATCTGAGGTTCCTTCCTTCTCCTAAGTAACAGACTTTTTAAAGACCCTGGTTGTTCCATCATGTTCAGAGTTGATTTCAGAGAGATTTGAGGTTCAGAGAGATTTGAGGTTCCTTCCCTCTATTAAGACCATGGTCTGTTAAGGACCCTGGTTCTTCCATCATCTTCAGAGTTGATTTCAGAGAGATTTGAGGTTCAGAGAGATTTGAGGTCCCTCTCCTAAGTAACAGACTCATTAAAGACCCTGTTTGTTACGTCATGTTTAGAGTTGATTTCAGGGAGATTTGAGGTTCAGAAAGATTTGGGATTCCTTCCCTCTTTTAATTAACAGACTTATTAAAGACCCTGGTTCTTCCGTCATCTTCAGAGTTGATTTCAGAGAGATTTGAGGTTCAGAAAGATTTGGGATTCCTTCCCTCTCTTAATTAACAGACTTTTTAAAGACCCTGATTGTTCCATCATCCTCAGAGTTGATTTCAGAGAGATTTGAGGTTCCTTCCCTCTCCTAAGTAAAAAACTTATTAAAGCCCTTGGTTGTTCCATCATGTTCAGAGTTGATTTGCTGCTTATCTCCCTGCTCTCCCACCCCCTCCATCTGCAGTGCATTAAAGAGCACTAATGGCAAACACTATTAGTTGGATTCCTTATTAGGGAGGGAGTTTTTTCTGTCTTTTGGCACTAAAATGCAGATCAGAGTGAATATTTGGGAATTCACTCAGTAAAGGGGATTTACATTCAGACACAGAAAACACAAAGCCATCAAGGGTAATGTTATCTCTGATGTGGGAGGAGGACCACAGATTCCCTTTGCAGACTTAACACCATAAGGTTTTAAACCCCTCTTTTAAGCACTAGATTTAAAACAGGGTTTGCCCCATACTCTGGATTTTTACCTTCAGCAGACTTGAGAAGCATTTCAGGATTGGAAAGGACTCTCAGAAATTTCCTAGACAGCTCATCAGGGACAAAATCAAGAGCATCACGGAGGAATCCAATCACATTCCATACAAATTCATCTAAAAGCATAAGAAAGGAAAAAAAAATGCAACCAAACTTCCAAAAGACATAAAATCTGTTTGTTTTGGCAGAGCATCCTGCTCTATGCAATTCCAGAGAGTTTATAGAAGGTTCAATATTTTGATTTAAATCCTTTTGGGCCACTTCAGAGGCCAGTGACCTTTAAGAAGTGTTATGTATGAATACTCAGAAAAATATTTGAAATACCACTGTAAACTCCTGCAGCTCAGAAGAAAAGGAAGAAAGATTTAAGTGCTGGTCATGACCAAACAAGGGTGACAATAGCCAATGTGGGATTCCCATTTCAGTAGGAATTTACTTCAGCATCTGTGGCACTCCACAATAGAAGGAAATGATGGAAACCCAGAGCAGGATTTCCTCTGACAATTCACTTTTATTCTTTCTTCCCTTCCATCCCTTTCTTCTTGCCTAGTAAAAATGGCATCCATCAGTAGCATGATGCAACTTCAGGGCTGAGAACATTTCCATCCATCAGCAGAGAGGTGTGGCAGCTGCTCAGTCTACAGGAAGGAAGTTGTAGCCTTCACTTTGAATCACAAGAAACAGCCAAGGAGGGAAACATCCCTGCTTAGATGGTGAATACAGCAGGGTCAAGCTCTGGAGGAAAGTTGTGTGGAGAAGATATCACCATGCAAAGCTGCTCAATCAGCAGTTTCCAGTCAACTCCAGGGTGTAGTTATGTCCATATCAAAGAACTGTGGTACTAAACCTCTCTGGGCAACCTCTTCCAGGGTCTAACCACCCTCACAAGAAAGAATTTCTTTCATATATCCAGCCTGAATCTCCCCTTTTCCAATTAACATCCATTATTCCTAGTCCTGCCATCACATTTCCTATTAAAAAATCCTACCCCAGCCTTTCTGTAGCCCCCTTCAGGTACTGAGAAGCCACTCTGATGTCTCCCCTCAGCCTCCTCTTCTCCAGGCTCAACAACCCCAGCTCCTTCAGTCCTCATAAGCCTGTTCTTCAGCCCTTTGATCATCTTCATCACCCTCCTCTGGACCCGCTCCAACAGCTCAATGTCCTTCTTCTGTTGAGGGTTCCAGAACTGGCCCCAGTAACCCCAGTTGGGGTCTCACCAGAGCCCAGTAGAGGGGCAAAATCCCCTCTCTTGACCTTCTGGTCTCACTTTTCTTGATGAAGTCCAGGATTGAGCTGGCTTCTGGCTTGCAAATGCACACTGCCAGAATTTTTCATCCACTGAAGTATTTACTCTTCCTTTTTCTCTTTATCTTAAATTCCAGCTCTGGTAAAATGCAATTTTCATCCACTGACAGTTTGTTTGCTGGATTATTTCTTTGTCCTTTCTGCAAATGAGGAAATTGCAACTCTAGTTGTTCCATTTCTGCAGTGAAAATAAATTCACCATCCACCTGACTGCATGAAAGGAATGATGAACTTTCTTTTCATGGGTCCTTCTTGCTTAAACCCTAAAGCCCATGAATATTTTCAGATGATTTCAGAAACAGCCAGCAGCAAAACTGATCAATTCTGCAAAGATTTCCTGCAGAAATTACAAGAAGTCTTACCAAAAATTCACACTCTTGATTAAAGACAACAGATTTCCTCCTGCAGTGAGTAAATTTTTCTTTGCTTGAGTATCCAAAGTGTACCCAGTTCTTTCCAATTTATCTTTTCTTCAATTCCCCATCTCCCTCCTAGGAAGCTTCAAAGGGCTCTCAGTGTAAACCATGAATCAAAACCTAAGTTCTATTGTCACTTTTGCTTGCAACTACTTTGGTAATGAATGTTTCATTATCAATAGAGCTCAGTGAACTCACTCATGTTCAATTGCTCTGAATTCCAGCTCTGCCAGACTACCTAATGCTCTTCCTTTCATGGGTCCATCTTGTTTAAACCCTAAAGCCAATGAATATTTTCAAATTATTTCAGAAAGAGCCACCAGCAAAACTGATCAATTCTGCAAAGATTTCCTGCATTTATGCTGAGGAGATGACAAGAAGTCTTACAAAAAATTCACATTCTTGATTAAAGAGAACAGATTTCCTCCTGCAGTGAGTATCAAAAGTGCACCCAGTTCTTTCCAATTTATCTTTATCTTTATTTATCCCCATCTCCCTCCTAGGAAGCTTCAAAGGGCTCTCAGTGTAAACCATGAATCAAAACCTAAGTTCTATTGTCACTTTTGCTTGCAACTACTTTGGTAATGAATGTTTCATTATCAATAGAGCTCAGTGAACTCTGAATTCCAGCTCTGTCAGACTACTTAATGAACTTTCTTTTCATGGGTCCATCTTGTTTTAACCCTAAAGAATATTTTCAGATGATTTCAGAAACAGCCAAACCAGCAAAACTGATCAATTCTGCAAAGATTTTACAGGAGATACACTGTGAAGGCTGGATTCTCTTAGGAGTATTGCTAATACTAACAGTAATAACAGCAACAACTTGAGAAGGAATCACACAACATTCTTGATTGCTGAGAAGATATTAACATATAGGATTAATGTCATGTCCACACACCCACAATCATTTTGCCTTGCTCTTTTGAGCAATCTTTAGCAATATTATGACTATTATCAGTATTATTTCAACACCCCAGACTGCATGATGCAACCAGAGGGGTGATCCAACATCCTCTGAAGTCAACAAATCTTCCCAGCCTTCCAAAGTTTATTTTTATCTTTGGAAAGGATTTAGAACTTCATTTTCTGTACTTAATCTTCCCTGAAAGACAAATTTTTCAAGGGTTAAATAGCACCATGAAGAGTAGGGTGGGCTACTCTCTGATGTTTTAAAAGCTGGTTAAGGTTAAATTCCCATTTGGATTATTTTAGTCACCTGTCTAGGTTAGTCCAATAGATTAGACAAGTAGATTTGTAGGATGGAGAAAGGGAGAGAGTGGAAAATATCAGTCCCAGAAGGGCAGAACTAATTAATGACTGAATTATTAGATAAATATTTGTTTAGTTTGATCCCAGGAAAAACATTTTTAAATCCTCTCTGCTTTTGAAGGAAAAGCTAAAGGATGGCCACAGCTCCAAGCTGCTGTTTGGCTTTTACCAGACAAAATGCCCATTGAATATTGTCCTCTCACTGGGAAAAAAGCAGGGGTGAGGTCACACACAGGAGTTATCTCTTGCCATTTCTCAGAAGGAGAAAAAGGATATTTCCAGGCTACTGCAGTTATTGAGTTCTCAGACCTTTCCCTCACACTGCAAAGAACCATTGGGCATTGTGTTGAAGCTGCTGTGAATTTCCTTCCCAAACCTCAAGCAGGAAACAGGAACAAAAGAAGAAAGAAAAGTCCTGAGATAGAACCATTCCAAGCACATGGGACACTGCAAAATAATTCCTTTCTTTTCCTCCATAAAACCATCTAAATTAAATTTAGCCATGAACCTGGACTAGAGGTGGTCTTCAGCCCTCCTTGTAGTTATCCCCTTTTACTCCATCTTCAAACTTTAGTTTTATGACTGGTATTACTTATTCTTTTCCTTTCCTGCCCAGCAAAAGAGCCTGAAGGAAAAGACAGAGGAAAAAGACAGGGAGAGACTGGGAAGTTGAACAGAAAACCTTGCTGATTAGCTCCCCCTAATTTTTAAAAAGGGGATTTATTGCTTAAAAATACATCATTTTTAAAAGCAGCTTTTCTTTTCCTCCTTTTTCCCTGAGCAAAACAAGAATGCTCATTTTTTCCTGGAGAGAAATCCAGCCCAGCCTATCAAGGGAAGACCAAATAACTCCCTGTTATTGCTAAAGCAAAGGCACTGGAAGAATGTTTGCACTCCAAGGCTCCGGTAGGCTTTGTACTGGGATCTCTGGGGGAAAAGCAGAAAACTAAAGAGGTTTTCCACTAATCACATCTTTTCATTCTTCCTGGCACAACAAGACACATCAAAGATCCCTTGTTTTAAGCAAGAACATTTCTAGATTTCCAAATATGTTGGGGTTTTTTTCCAAGCTAAATGGCAGATATAAACAGCTTGAGGATACACTTGGAGAGTATAAATCATGGAAACACACACAACAGGTTTGCTCCACAAACCTGAAATAGTTAAATGCTAAAAATTTAAAAAAAAAAAAAAAAAGGATCTTTCCATAACAGGATTGAGAGAATTACCTCTGGGCTAATGCACAGAGTAAAGGAAATTAAAAGAGGCTGCAAAGCAAAAGTGGAGCTGGCTCTTGCTGAAATCAGGGCTAAAATTCCTTTAAACAGCAAGAAAAAAACCAAGAACCAGCAGCCTGGAGTCACTACAAAGCCAAGGAAGATTTTAAAACACAACCCATAAAAATAAGGAACAGCAAAACAATGATTAATACTGTGAAGGTAAAAATCCCACTTAATAATATTTAAAATATTTGTCCAAATGCACCACATTTCATCATATTTTTTTTAGGATTTGTATAAAAGTCATTAATGCAAAGAAAAGGATTTGTCTTCTTGGTCTAATTGTTCTTTTTTTTTTTTTCACAGTGTACACTCAGGATAAATGCATTCCTATTTGTATATATTTTTACCATGTGTGCCTGAGGAGAGGGAAGAACCAGAGTTCCATGAGCAGGAAACAGAAAATGTTCCATTTTCCAAGCTTCTCCTTGCCTCCAAATCATTACAATGCCAGATTTTATCAGCAAAGTTGCTTTAAAAAAAAAATTAAAGAGAATTTCAGTTCCAGATGGAGTGGTCTACAGTGATGTTACAAAGATAACAGAAGGAGCAGAAAGTGGAAACAGATGAGTCATTTTTGCAGAGATGGATCCCATTAAGTGTAAAAACTGGAGAGTTTTTACTCTCTAATGTGAGTTGTGACATCTGCAGCAGGATTTTCAGCCCTGGGTAGATCTCTTTCCCTCCCCCCCCCCGTGAATTTCCTGGTTGGATGGGCATCTCTTTCTCTGCAGGGAGCAAACATTGAGCCTGAACCTAGAATCATAGAATCATAGAATAGTTTGGGTTGGAAGGGACCTTAAAGATCATCGAGTTCCAACCGCCCTGCCATAGGCAGGGACACCTCCCACTACATCAGGCTGCCCAGTGCCTTGTCCAGCCTGGTCTTGAACACCTCCAGAGAGGGGGCATCCACAACCTCTCTGGGCAACCAGTTCCAGTGTTTCACCACCCTCACTGTAAAGAATTTCTTTCTTATGTCTAGTCTAAATCTATCCCCCTCCAATTTATATCCATTGTTTCTA
>VZTY01001571.1:0-22947 GCA_013400935.1 Turnix velox
CCCAAACTATTCTATGATCTTATCCTTTGAGGAAAGCATTCTTTCTGGTAGACAACTTAATTACTATTTGTGATCCTTTTCCAGAGCTCAGAAGCTGAATTTCTAAACATGAATCTTGTCATATTTCCAAGTAGTTGTTTCTTGGCCATGGCTTTTGTGTGGAAAAGTTGTTTCCTTGCTCAGAATAAGGGTCCTGGGGAAGGGAGCCAAGTCTGATTCCTGTCTACTGGGTTTGCATCATCAAATGAAGCCTTTGCAGCTTAAAGTTTGGTTATGACAGGCTTTCTGCACTCAACAGATATAAATAATAGAGAAACAAAGAAGATAAATGGATTTTAAAGTGCAACTATGTAGCTGGTATTAAAGAGAGAATCATCAGTCCTTAGCAGTTGAGTGGCTGTAGCTCAGCTTAAGAAATAGGAATTTAGGAGCTCTTGGTGGTGTGAATTAGAAAGACTTAAGAATAAATTATTTTCCTTCACTAGGAGCCAAAAAAAATAAAGGATTGTAAGCACAAGACCTAGGAGATTCTACCCCCATCAAACTTTCAGCTTTCTGAGATGGCAGTATCTGCTGCTGCTGGAGGGAAGTGGGATGAGAGTTTCATAAATAATAAATTGCTGGAATCCCACGAGATCATTGGAAAAAATATGCATAAGAATCATAGAAAGAATATAGTGGGTCACAACCTCAATAGATTCTTGAGCTGATAAGAAAGAGTGAGCTTGATAAAAATGTCTTCCAGGCAGAAACCACTGTCAGAGAGTTGTACTCTTCAAAATTACTACTTTGAGGAGGAAACAAGTGTTATAACCAAAAAGCCCCAAATAAGTGTATTTGGGATATGGGAATTCATGCAGAAAAGGATTAAATCAACACCATTGAGCCTTTCCAATTTAGGAAGAGGCAGGACCTCCAAAATTTGTCTCACACAGAAGCATTCTTGTAGACTAAATGTGTTACTGATGTTCTCCAGGCAGCAACAATAAGATTTATTCTTTGTATTTCCCTGCAGAGAAATAAACCCACCTAGATTTGAGTTATAAAAAAACCTGATAGATGCAACACCTGCAGGCAAAGGCTAAAAATATGAAAAACCAGAATAACACCTGGCTTGCCAGAAAAACAAGATGGATTATTTGGAGTACTCCATTGATCTAAAGCAGCATCATCAATAATAGAAAAATCATTTGAAGGTGTGATACAGGCTACAGGAAAATGGTCTGACACAGAGCTGCAGGGGGGTGTTTGGTGAAAGAGCCAAAACTTAACACAAAACTTGATTGAAATGTACCACATCAGCTGCAAACTGGAAATACCACTGACAGTGGGACACTTTGTTTCCAATTACTTCTGGTAAAAATGTAAAGGGTTTTTTTAAAAAGAACAGCAGGTCAAGGGAGGTCATTTTGGCTCTCTACTGGGCTCTGGTGAGACCCCAACTGGAGTTACTGTGGCCAGTTCTGGAGCCCTCAACAGAAGACGGACATTGAGCTGTTGAAGCAGGTCCAGAGGAGAGTCATGAAGATGACGACAGGGCTGGAGCCACCTCCCTTCTGAGGACAGGCTGAAGGAGTTGGGGTTGTTCAGCCTGGAGAAGAGAAGGCTCAGGGGGGACCTCAGAGGAGCTTCTCAATCCCTGAAGGAAGGGGGGGGGTACAGAAGGGCTGGGGGAGGACTTTTTAATAGGATATGTGATGGAAGGACTAGGAGGAATGGGTGCAAATGGGAAGAGGGGAGATTTAGGCTGGAGAGAAGAAAGAAGTTCTGTGGTGTGAGGGTGGTGAGACAGTGGAAGAGGTTGCCCAGAGAGGTTGTGGATGCCCCCTCAATCCCTGGAGATGTTCAAGGCCAGGCTGGATGAGGCACTGAGCAACCTGGTGTGGTGGGAGGTGTCCCTGCCCATGGCAGGGGGGTTGGAACTGGATGATCTTTGAGGTCCCTCCCAACCTAAACCATTCTATGGTTCTATGATCCACTCTATGATTCTGTGAAATCTCAGAGAATTTATTTTGGCAAGTGTTTCTGTCACCTGAAACATTGCCTGACAGAATCCCAAAACTATCTTAATTTGGCTCAAATTCAAAAACCCTTTTAGCTGTTAGGAAAAATCTTTATTTTTCTAGAGTGGAAGAGAGTAACGAGGAGCTGAGCTGCCTTCTGATGTCTCTGGAGGGCTGTGAGACCACACTTCTTCTGGTTCCAGGAATGATCTTAGGTCTGCAAACAAGACATTCTTCTTTCCGAGAATTTGAAATGAAAAGAGCAGGCATTGGCTGCAGGGGAAGTGGGAGAGGTAGTTGATCCTGTTGAGTAATCCAGTGATACACCCTTTCCTCACAGTTCCTTCCTTCTTGGGTGAGATAAGTAACTTTGGAAGCCAGTGACTAAAGACCAACAAACTAGGGTGGTGTCTTTATCTGAAGGAGGTGGGTGTCCCCATCTTGAGATTAATTAATGTTTAATCTGCTTGGAACATTTGTATATTTTCCCTCAGCATGTTCCCAAGAATCTTTGTGGACCATTTAGAGCCTAGAAACAAAGTAATTTCCACAGCCAGTTGGCTAGAGGTCTCTTCTGGAGAGGAGCAGACACATGGGCACTCATGGCATTCTTTTTCTAGTGAGCAGAGAACTGGAGAGAACTCTTTTTCTAGGTGATATAAGTAGCTTTTCTGTTTTGACAGTGGAGATTTCATTTCCACAGACTTTAAACACAGTGATGGTGCTCAACACATGCAGCATTTCTGTTTCACTTTTGGGGGTTCAACAAGAGGAGAAAGAGGAGCTATTCCAGCCTGATTGTACATCTTTGTACCACAATGTTTTCCCCATCAATCTATTACTTTCCACTGCTTTCCAAGTCGACCCAGGTTGTGTCATTTATTCTCTCCTACATGTGCGACCTTGTGGTTGATGTAAAAACCTCTCTGTGGTGCTGGATCTTGCTGTGCTGGCCTTTGGTGAATAATACCTTGGAGGAAATATTTTTCTCCCAACTGGTTTTGATTTGTGGGCACCTAAAATTTCTTCCAGGAATGTTTTAAAAATTTTTCCTGCGCATGGATTACTCCAGCACAAGCTTGAACGTGCTTTCTCCTGGCAGCTTTCACAAGACATCTTACAAACAGCCCACAGGCCAGTTCCTCAAAGCCCACAGAGAGGTTGGAAATCACTTTATTAACTTGTAGTTTTCAAACTAGAGCAGGACAGGGTTAGATGAGACATGAGGAAGAAGTTCTTCACCATGAGGGTGGTGAGACGCTGGCCCAGGTTGCCCAAAGAGGTGATGGAAGCTCCATCAATTCCTGGAGACATCCAAGGCCAGGCTCGCTGAGGTTCTGAGCAACTTCATCTAGTGCAGGATGTCCCTGTCACTGCAGGGGATGGCTCTAAATGGCCCTTGAAGGTCCTTCCAACTCTGTGACTTTATGTTTCTACCTCATTTCATGTGGAGCAGGGAGTGTCAGAGGCAGCAGTCAGGTAAATAAAGTAAGTACACGATGGAAGTTACAAAGCTGCTTCTCTTCCAGCCCAATCCATTCTATGATTCTATCTGAGAAAATTAGTATTTTATATGTATTTTTTTTAACTGGAAAAGTCTTCATTGGGCTCATGTTGCTTACATAATTAGAATTAATAAAACAAAGAGTCTGCTCAGGTGCAAGGAAAGCTGGTTTTAGCCTAGTCAAGGTTAATCAGTGTTCTTATATATGTAACTGAAAGGCTCTTTTCATTCTTTTATTAAACAGCTTTGACAAATTTCATTTGCTGAAGCCTACAAGGAGGTAACATTAATAGTGGTTAAAAGTGGAAGATTTTTAAATCTTTCCTTTGGTATTTTTCTACAGAAGGGGAAAATTTTATGCTGTATGTTAAGTAATTTTCCCAAAAAAAAAAAGGAATTATTGTTCCTGATAAATGGAGATGCTGGAGAGAAGGAAGCAATTCTTTGTTGTGAGGGTGGTGAGACAATGGAAGAGGTTGCCCAGAGAGGTTGTGGATGCCTCTTCCCTCCCTGGAGGTGTTTAAGGCCAGGCAACATTAAGTTCCATCAACATTATTTGGATTTTTAAAGGTGGCCATGCTTGAATTTGCTCTTTAGTTTTGGTCGTTATCTGGTTGTTTTTAGACTTTGTGTCAGTAAACTGGGATTCTCCATGGAAAATAGTTATCTTTCATAATCATTGCCATTTTTGATGGAAAAATGCATTCCCTTCCTCCAACTAGTTCACATTTTTTTTCCTCTGTGCCCAGTTTCATCAGGATTTTCACTGCTTTTTGTTTTCCACTTATTAAACGCCCTTGGCCCCAAACCAGTTTGGTTGAAGGCACTTCTGTGGTCATTTTCATTATTCAACACAGGATTTCATTCCAACATGGAAGCCTCACTCCTGCCAACTGCAAAGTTAATTCCTGGAGACATTTCAGACTGCAGTAAAATGGAATAAAACTTATTTTTATTAAGACCTCCAGTGCCAACCACTTTCACCTTCCTATAGTTGAGAATTGAGCACTCACATATATATGATATGATCTAGCATTTCTTAATGCTGCAGAGAGAGGACCCTTCTGTGAAAAATAACTCAGAGCATGTTACTGATGAGGGGTTTATTTTTCCCCTATTTTGTTTTAGAGATAAAGCCCTTTGAAAACCATACTAGCCTGTAAATGTGCATGTTACTAAACCTGCCTAATCCACCCTAAAATACAAGCACGAGGATCTCTTTTGTTCTAAAAATTTATCACCTCTTATTATTCACAACAGTCTAACAAGTGAAGCTGCTTTTAAATTAATTTGTTTCTAATTACCAGAAGTAGAAACTTCCCATGGAACTGCAATAATTGCAGCTTAAGTGCAAATTCTCAAGCACTGATGAGGATAATATCAAGGGGTTTGCTATTATTTTTTTTTAAAAGCAGCAATAGTTAGACACCATCCAATTCAAAGGTAAGTTTTACATATTTATCTTTAGCTTACAGGCATGTCTCAGATAGGATTAGGAAGCCATTCTGTGAAACCTAAATGGGGAAAATTTAAGAGAACACAAAAAATAGGAGTTGGAGATAAAATTTCAGTTAATGAATTCAGGATGGGCTCCTTTTTTGCATCTATTGCGAAGGCAAAGAAAAGAAAGATTTCACAATGCAAAAGTTAATGTGCTCAAAGGTTTCTCAATATGCTTTTCCAGTCCTCATCACAGGAATATCTTGTGGCTGTTCAAAAACCAGTGAGATAAAAAGGATGGAGGCATTGGATTAGCAAAGAGAGGACGGCCAAAGCTGGTTCCTTCAGCCCCAGTTCTGTTGCCTCACACAGTATTATTATTTTATTGATCCCCCAGTAAAATTCACTTAACTAGTTTTCTGGGGTTTATAGCTAAATAAATTGCTTAATCTATTTCAGAGGAAAAAACCTTATGGTGATGAGTTTATGCTAAAGATGTTGTAACCCCTTGGGTGTCTCTCGCTCCCCACTTCTCCCCCTTGAGACCACAGCCCAGACATCAAAGGCACAACTGGAGGAACTCCATGGGCTGGATCCCAAGCAGAAATTACCATAAACACTACCAGGTCTCAAAGAATACTGGAGGAATGATCATTTAGATACACAGAGTTATTCAAATTCTTTCAGTCCATCTGCTGGGTGGAGGTATTGGGACATTCGTCATCCCCCACATCAGCTCTTGAGGTTACAGAATCATAGAAAGGTTTGAATTGGAAGGGAACATAAAGATCATCTAGTTCCAACCCCCCTGCCATGGGCAGGGACACCTCCCACCACACCAGGTTGCTCAATGCCTCATCCAGCCTGGCCTTAAACACCTCCAGGGATTGAGGGGGCATCCACAGCCTCTTTGGGCAACCTCTTCCAGTGTCTCACCACCCCCACAGCAAAGAATTTCTTTCTTCTTCTCTCCAGCCTAAATCTCCCCTCTTCCCATTTGCATCCATTCCTCCTAGTCCTGCCATCCTGGACCCTTTTGAAAAGTCCTACCTGGGCCTTTCTGTAGCCCCCTTCAGGTATTGAGAAGCACTGAGCAACATGGTCTAGTGGTAGGTGTCCCTTTCCATGGTATGGGATTGGAACTAGATGATCCCTTCTAACCCAAACATTTCTATGATTCTGTGATTTCAGAAGTTACTCCTCATGTGAGGAGCAACATAAGAGCAGGAAAAAGGGTGTCCCGAGTTGGAGAGAGTCTGAACTAGCGAGAAAGTGCTGCTGCTCTGTGGGCACTCTCAGGTGAGATGCCCCCAGTGTGAGCAGAAGGCTGCTAGAGGAATATCTGCACTGTGCCAGCTGAGGATGTGGCACAAAGTACCCAAGACAGCTCCTACAGCTGCTCCACCTGGGAAATTTTAAATGGCTTTACTTTGCTCTATTTCAGTGGGAAATGCTCTGTGTCAAAAATAGGGTTATAATATGAGCCTGCCTGATTGCAGCTGAAGCCTCAACCACCCATTTTGCTCCATTTCCCTTTTTATCCTCCTGATTCAAGGTGGTTTTAAAACCTCTCAGGATAACTTCAGCATTTTAAAAGTGCCTGAAACTTCACCTGGTGTCTCTATAAATTCCACGGCTGATCCAGGGCAGGAGAGGCGGTGAGAAACCCTCGTTCCTTTGCTGTCTGGAGGATGCTCAGATGGAACAGCAGCAGAACCAGGAGTGTCAAAACAATAAAAGGAAGAGTTAACAGAGATAATGGTGTTGTTCAAACAATTTGAAATCCTTGGTGTGTGCATTTTTAATGAGGCATTGTAAAACAAATCGTGTCTGGTGGCTTGAGAGGGCTGTAAAACAATCCACTAATGAAGACTCCTTTTGTCTTCCTGCTCCTGTTTCCCTCTGTGTGTGGCCAGGGGAGGCTGTGTGAGCATCAATGGGATACAGTTTCATCCCATTCTGGGTAATTTTTGCCACTGTCAGTGGATTTTAAAGACTATTCCCAGTCCTTTTTTAAAAGAAATATGTCAGTCTGAACCATAACGTTATTGTGCTCCAGCTGTTTGGTAGTTTTCATCCTTTTGGCTTCCTTTTTAGTCCATGGAATGAGGCTGAAACACCTTCTTACCTGGGCTGGTGGTGGATTTGGGGCTTTTGGTGGGGGAGAATCCCAGCCAGTGTCAGCTGGTTTGAAGTTTGGATGTGCATGGAAAACAACCAAAATCAAGAGCCAGGATTCTCTTCTGGTTGCCTGCCCAGTATAAAATGTTCCTAAGTCTGGGCTTAGGAAGTGGTTACTTCATGCAGAAGAACTGTTAGAAGTCCACATCCCTTTACAGGGGAGGCTTTCAAACTAGTTCTGAGATGTTTTGCTTTGGCAAGAGGTGAACTTGAGTGTTGTGGTCTTCAGAATTTTTATACCAAATTGGATTTTGATTCTGAGCTTTTATACCAAACTAGGGTTTGATTCATATAATCACAGGGCTGGGAAGAGACCTTCAAAGGCCACCTGGTCCTACTGTTTCTTTTGCCTTTTGCAGACTTTCCCTTCTCCTTCTGTGCCCCTGTTTCTCCCAGTGGGTCTGCACTGATGTAAAACTGAGCCCTGTGTCAGAGGGACCCAGGGTTGGGAGGGAGGAGGTGGATTTCTGGGGTTGATTGCTGGAAATAATAGAGGCAGATAACATCAGGGAGTAAAACCTGGCAACCATCCTCCCCTACAATGGATTTTTTTTTTCTTTAAGAGAATACCTACAGAGGAGAATATGGTCCTAAATTGCAGCAGCTGATGCCGAGAGCATCATTTCAGCCTTCAGACAAGTCCCATTTGCTGAAATTAACCTTTCAGCTCCTCTCTGAGACAAATAACCTATTTTTTTTTTCTTACTGGAAAAGTGGGAAAGGGGTCATTTTCCTACTCCTTTGCTGTGCTTGCAGCCTGCCTGGGTCTTATCAATGAAATCTTATTTAAAAAGCTGGGGACCTTCCCTTTTTCTGAGCAGCTGTGTCCCAGTGAGAGGGTGTGTGGTCTCCTTCTCTGGAGACATTCAACCCCCACCTGGACACTTTCCTGTGGGACCTGATCTGGGTGTTCCTTCTCCAGCAGGGGGATAGAACTAAATGATCTCTCCAGGTCCCTTCCAATCCCTGATATTCTGTTATTCTGTTGTGGGAATCTCTAGGGAAGTATCTTTGTTCTAGGATCAGCCAGTAATAGGGTTTTATGTAGAAGGAAGAGCAAAATTCCTAGGGGAATCATTCCAATTACATCCCCTATTAGGACAAGGGAGTTTAGTTTACTTTGGCAGGGTTTCTGCATCCTTAGCAGTTATAGATGTTTGTCCCTTTATATGTAGATGTTAATTAATATATGGTTAAAATTTACTACAGGATTTCAGATTCCCAGACTAACAGAGAGAGCTCTTTAGCCAAAAGGTAAAAAAAGTGGTCCTCAAAAGATTTTTGAGCTGTTGAATGAGAATGGGGTAAAAAATGTGGATTGATTCCAAACAATTTGCTTTTTACAAAGTAAGTTATGCTCTACAGAAACCCACTGTGAGTTTACACTAAATGTTATGAGTCTGTTCTGTCTTTACTTTGAGTTAAAATATGCTGCTGAGTTATCTGTGGAGGTAACAGATTTGTCTTTATTAACTCTTCACTGAGGAAGAGCCTGACATTGCTGCTCAGAGCTGGGAAATTCTCTCTTAAGAACTCAACATCTTTTTTTGTTCAAAATAATATGATGCTCTGTTGCCCTTGTAACTTTGACAGATGAGTAATTACAAATGTGAGGTGCTGTGCTTCAGCTGGAAACCTAATTGGGTATTTGGGAAGCAAATGCAGAAGTGCTGAATGCAGGTCCATGCTCCAGTGCCACTTTGATATCTCTTTTCAGAGCCAAAACCCTCTGTTTTGAGATAGAAACAGACACTGTGTCTTCATATCTCTGGCAGATGTACATATTTGCTGCAAAACATTAATTCAGCTTTGCTTGAGGTGGGGGGAAGGAATATTTAGAAAAATATGTGTTTGTTCTATGTGTTTTTAGAAAAGTATGTGTTTGTTCTCTTTGGAAAAACTCTTTCTTACAAATCCTGGATTTTTTAAGGGAAGAATCATAGAATGGTTTAGGTTAGAAGGGACCTTCAAGATCATCTAGTTCCACCCCTGTGACCTGGTCTGGGTGTTTCTGCTCCAGCAGGGGGTTGGGACTAGATGATCTCTCCAAGTCCCTTCCATCACCTGACACTCTGTGATTCTGTGCTATGGGGTGGTTTCAGCAGAAGCCTTAACCTAATCAAAAAACTTTGATGGGGGAAGAAAGAAGAAAGAGCTAGAATTAATTAGCGGGGGAGAGTTTTTCCCCCCATGAAAAATTCAAACAAATTGGTTGTGTTAGCCCAGCTACAAACCCCACATGTAATTAGTGTGATAATCAATACATCAGTAGGAAAGGACTGCTTAATTGTACCCACTGCAGTTATAGATTTAGGACAAGTGAAAGTGGCATCCTCAGCAACAGCAGGGGAGAACAGAAATGCAAATGAAGCTCATAAAAAAGAACAAGTGCAAGTTGCTCAAATCTAGGTTTTCTTTGGATTTGTGGGCTTTTTTTTGGGTTTTTGGTTTTTTTTTTTACACAAAGAGAAGAGGCTGCCCATCCTTGGCTGTGAAATGTCAGCATGTACCACAGACCTTCATTTGTTCTTCCCACTTAGTTGAAGACGTGTTAAGAAGTGCTGCTGGCTTTCTTCTCCCTGCTAATGCACAACAAAAAGGAAACTTCAATAAAATGTGCACCTGGCACACTCTTCTTTTTGGTGTTAAAAATCCTCCCTGTTGTGCACAGCTGGCCAGCTGTGCCAGCAGCTTCTCTGCATGGCTGATGTGCTCAGAGGCAGCTTGCCTCAGCTTTGTCTCTGATCTTCTCTCCTTGCAAAGCAACTTCCAAGAAAATGCAAACTAAACAAGGATGTGGTGAAAGGTCTCTGAAGGAATGATACAGAATCATAGAATGGTTTGGGTTGGAAGGGACCTCAAAATCATGTAGTTCCAAACCCCCTGCCATGGGCAGGGACACCTCCCACCACACCAGGTTGCTCAATGCCTCATCCAGCCTGGCCTTAAACACCTCCAGGGATTGAGGGGGCATCCACAGCCTCTCTGGGCAACCTCTTCCAACTTTATGATCATCTTTTTAAATAGTTTTTAGTATTTTTTAAATTGTTTTTAATAGTGTGTTGCTGACTTCCCATTAATCAAGACTGTGGCTTCCATGAACATCGAATTTGACTTGAAAAAAGTCAAGTCTGAGTCCATCCTTTTACTTGAAACTTATTTTACTGGTGTCATGAAAGAGAAAGAGTGATTTGACACAGTATTTGAGAGAATGGGATGAGGCCAGGGGTTTTCTTTTCCCACAATTCATGTTTGCCAGGGAAATGAAAGCTAAAAATTATGTTTAAACATCAGAAAAGAAATGAATGCATCAGGAAAATGCAACCCATGAGCTTAGCCAAGCTCAGTGAGAGACTCTGCAGCAGCAGCACATTCTGGACACCCTGAGCCATAATTTAAAGCTGGGACATTTTAAAAAGGATGACGTTAGTTTAGTCTGGGAGGCATCAGGGCATAAATCAGAGAGAGTCTCCTTCTCAGAGAAGCTTAAACAGCTCCAAAGGTTAAGTAGAAGAAATAAAACTGTTAGGATGTGTTTGTTATGGTGCTGCAGAGGAAGTGGTGAGGCAAGCAGGATGGCAAGGTCACCTCTGTGGACAAGAACCCAGGAAGGCTGGGCTCAGCTCCTCTTTGCAAAATCAGCTTGAGAGCTCTTTGTGGAAGTTAAAGCAGCTCAGAGAATCACAGAATCACTGAATGTGAGGGGTTGGAAGGGACCTGGAGAGACCATCTAGTCCCACCCCCCTGCTGGAGCAGGAACACCCAGATCAGGTCCCACAGGAGGGTGTCCAGGTGGAGTTTGAATGTCTCCAGAGGAGACCCCACACCCTCTCTGGGCACCCTGGGACACTCTTCTCTCACCCTCACCGTGAAAAAGATGTTCTGTTCGATGCTCCAGTTTGAAAGTTCTCTCTCTTTTCTGCTGGTACAGATAACACAGACAGATATTTGAAGGAGCTTTGAAAAACTACATGAAGTAAAAACTTCTCCTTCTCTGCTCCAGCAGAGGGATGGGACTAGATAATCTCTCCAGGTCCCTTCCCATACCTGATATTCTGTGATTCTATGTCCCTCTCCACCCAGACTATATGCTGCTCAATCTGCACCTGAAGCAAACTGGAGGCACCCCAAATTCTGAAGCATTTTGTGTGTTCTGGATGAATAGGGATGTGTTTACACGAGTTTCACTGAGATTTTGGGAACTCATGGTCAAATCTGAGTAGTCATCTTTGGAAGTTAATGAGTCCCTGCTGGCTGCTCCACTGGGAACAGACTCAGCCATCTCCAACTGAGCTAAGGTTTAACAGATTCACAGCAGCCCTCTCTACTTTGCCATGAACTTATTAAAGTTGCTCTTTTTACTCCTCAGAGCTATGATTTTAGCTTTTTTTTTTCTTCCTGCATAGTTTTGGATTTTCTCAGTTCAGAGAAAGTGACAGGTTCTTCACAAACATCTTTTCCAGCTCTGCTTTCCTTTTGCTCTTGGGGCAAAAATGGGGGTGTTTTTGAAAACATTCATCTCCTTTTGGAGGAAGAAATTACACTCCAAGGAGCAATCCTGTGAGGAAGGAGAGATGCAGGAGTAGTCAGCAAATATACGGTCAGAAAAGTCAAAGCTCTGGGGGAATGGTGTGATTTGTGGTGTTTCTGAAGTGGAAGAGGGAAGGGAAAAAAACCCAAAGAAAATGCTGAAGTAAAGAGAAGAAAGAGAACATGAGCTGCATGCAGGGAAAGAAGAGGACAGAAACACTATTTTTAAAAAACAAAGATGATGAAAAACTGTTTATTCCCCTTCAATTATTTTGGGATGGCAGGATCTGGATGGCAAGGCAGCATGAGGCACAGATGGTTTTTAGAGGGTTTACTGTGATTTGTGCATTTTATGGTGAAATCCTCAGTTTCACACCTTGACATCTGCTCCTGCCCAGCTAAAGAGGGTAGAAATGTTTTGTTGTCCTAGTCTAATTCTTCCCAGTTAAACTTAGTAAGTGAAGAGAACAAACCCTTTGCATTTCTGGGAGACGCACTTTGCATTAGTTTTTATGGTGATGGAGGGTCCTTTCTGGGGAGAAAATTGATTTCTGTAACATTTGTTGCAATAAAAAATGAATAATGCTTCGACAAACAAGACACAAGTCTGATGGAAGAGTTATTCTGAGACTACAGCAAATAAACAAATATGGGGCTTTTATTGCTGGGATATTTTGCTTGTCATTTCTGCTAATTCTTGAAGGAAATTTAAGTTTAAACAGGAACCTTCTCCCTCAGTCTACCTCTCCTATTGCTGTCGGCAGCTGAATCCCAGTTCAGGGAGCATCAGCACTGAAATCAAGGGCTGATCTGGGATGTTTAGTCAAGGTAGATACAGGTTATTTTTCCTTTTTGTAAATGGCAATTAGAAAGGACATTTAAGTTTCCTGTATCAGCCAATCTTTTAAATTTTCTTCTATTCATTGTGGCAACACAAGTGATGTCTCATCACTGAAGGCTACTGGAAGACAAAGATGTCTTCCTGCTCTGAAAACCTAGGTAGGGCTGTTGGTGTAAAATAAGTGCTGTGACTTTTAAGGGTTTCAAACTCTGGAGACTCCTTTCCTGATCAAAGAGAGAGAAGATCCAGGCTGGCACTATTAGCTCTTGAACTACCATTCACCATTAAAGATTTTTTAAATTTCATCTCCTATGGAGATGATGCAATAAAAGTAGGACTTAGTGGGAAAGAGATCTGCTGAGGTTTGCTACCAAGGGCTTGTTGAAGAATTAGCAGTGAAGTGGGAATAGGTTCTATGGCCTTAAATGTATCCCTGAGACCCATTTTTGTTAGTTGATGGTGGCTGTTGTCCTTTATGGCTGCACAGAGGAGCCCAAAGCAGAAGGATCTGGCAGAACCTCTCTTTCTGCTTATTTTCCAGCAGAAAAACTGCTTCTTTTGAGTCTGCTCCTCATTATCTATCACTGAATTTTTTCTCAGTCATTTCAGCGGGGGTCTTGTAGGGAAAGACAGGTCAAAGAACCAACCTGTCCCACTCAGTTCTCCCATCCAGTCCTATGAAGGAATGACATTACTTACCCTTAATCTGGAACCTGCTAGGAAACAGAACTAGATGCTCTAGATGAACTAGAACTAGATGATCTTTAAGGTCCCTTCTAGCCCAAAACATTCTCTGATTTCACTCTATTCTATGATTCTGTCAGCATTTCAAAGTTGCACAAAGGAATTAGGAGCACAGACCACGAAACCTGTGGAATATTTCCAGCTGCTTTTGGTGGGTGGTGATGGGAACCCTGGATGGAGAGGTAGGAGACTGCAGTGTGTGCTTTGTCTCATGTGGTTGCAGCTGAGAGAGAGGAGCAGGGCTGGGAGCTCACAGCCCTGGTTCCACACCAGCCCCTGGTGCTGTGTAAGCTGGTTTTATCTCTCTCTGCCCAGTGCCTCTCAGCTCTGCTGTGCCAGCATTTGTCTGGCTCTCCAGTAAAATGCATCAGGGCATTGATGCAGCTGAAAGATAGCTTAGCAAGAAAAAAAAATAAGTAAAATGGAAAAATTATGAAAAAACAGGTTATATTTCAGCTGGATCATTTCCTGATGCGGTTCACCCTGTTACTAGTTACTACAGCTGAGTTGGCACATCCAAGAATGCAGTTCAGGGGCAGGAGATACCTCCCACTGCAACCCAGAAAAAGACATTGTGTGTGTGCTGAGGGCCTCAGGACAGTGTTGAAGAGAAGAGGTATGTCTGGGTAGGACCATCCTGTGCACCCAAATGAGGGACCTACTGGAATACCCCACTCCCCCAAGGGTGCTAAGCAAGGGACACATTAAAGCCTCTGTAGGACACAAAGAATGATTTCTCTTATTTCCCACTGAGCTAAAATATCTGAGTAACCCCAAAGGGGCCACCTGCCTGCTTTGGTGAGATTTCTAGCCTGGTTTTGCAGATTCAGCTTGTTTAGGTAGATTTTATAGAATGGTTTGGTTTGGAAGGGACCTTAAAGATCATCTACTTCCAACCCCTCTGCCATGGGCAGGGACACCTCCCACCTCACCAGGTTGCTCAGTGCCTCATCCAGACTGACCTTAAACATCTCCAGGGATTGAGGGGGCATCCACAGCCTCTCTGGGCAACCTCTTCCAGTGTCTCACCACCCTCACAGCAAAGAACGTCTTTCTTCTCTTCTCCAGCCTGTATCTCCCCTCTTCCAACTTGCATCCATTCCTCCTAGTCCTGCCATGCTGGAACCTATTCAAAAGTCCTACACCAGCCTTTCTGTACCCCCTTCCTTCAGGCTGAGAAAATACTAATAGTTTAATATACAGAGGACCTGGTGTGTGTGTGTTCCTCAAGACAAAGAGAATGATGCAGAGTGTTTGCAGACATTGATGTAAATACTCACTTTGTTTGCATCCCTTTCATGAATAACTACAGAATCCACAATGTTCTTAATAAGAAATGTGTGCAGGGCTAGCTAGCAAGTATAGATCTCAGCATCAAAACAATACTAAGTGCTAAATTTATAAAGAAAAAACCCTCCATGTGTGTGTACATCTGTGTGTACATAAAGATCATCATATTGTGAAAACGGGCCCACAGTGAGATCTGCCCAGGCTCAAATTGGGGAGAGGAGTGAACAATCTGCTCTCAATCAAAATAAAATGCTTTCTGTTTATATGGAGGATTTTTTTAATACGTGCAGGAAGTTGTTTTTTATATATATATATACATGTAGATTTTTTTAAAAAAAATTTTTAAATTGGCTGCAGATAGGAGCCGAAACAATTTGCTGGTCAGCAAAAAGAATATATAGAGAGATTAAGTTGCTTTTCAGGTGAAATCTTCAACAAAGAAATGTGAACTTTTCCTTGCTTTCTTCCTTCCTGAGCTGCTGCAGTGAAAACTGAACTGCCCTCTTGTGTAGGTTATCATGTGCAGAGCTCTTCAAGGGCTTATCTCTCTGAGCAGCCAGGTAGGCAGTTCTCAACAGGATGAAGAAGTGGATTTTAATATGGTGGAGTCAACCTTTTGGAGGTTCTGGTGGACATCAGGGTACCATGAGCCAGCAATGTGCCTTTGTGGCCAAGAAGGACAGTGGCATCCTGGGGTGTATTAGAAAGGGTGAGGTCAGTAGGTGGAGAGAGGTTCTCCTCCCCCTCTGCTCTGCCCTGGTGAGACCACAGCTGGAGTGTTGTGTCCAGTTGTGGGGTCCTCAGTTGAAGAAGGACAGGGAACTGCTGGAGAGAGTCCAGCACAGAGACACAGACGCAATGAAGGAGTTGGAGCATCTTCTTGATGAGGAAAGGCTGAGGGAGCTGGGGCTCTGCAGCTTGGAGAAGCGGAAACTGAGGGGGGACCTCAGTCATGTTGATAAATATGGAAAGGGTGAATGTCAGGAGGATGGAGCCAGGATCTTCTCAGTAACCTCAAATGACAGGAAAAGGGGCAATGGGTGCAAGCTGGAACACTGGAGGTTCCACAGAAAGAGGAGAACAATCTATGTCATGGTGAGGCTGCCCAGAGAGGGTGTAGGATCTCCTTCTCTGGAGACATTCAAACCCCACCTGGACACCTTCCTGTGGGACCTGATCTTGGTGTTCCTGCTCCAGCAGGGGGATGGGACTGGATGATCTCTCCGGGTCCCTTCCAATCCCCCATATTCAGTGAAAGAAGAGCAAAGTCAAAATAATTTAGAACTACGGGAACAGCTTATGGACTGCTGAAAAGCAATACATTTGGGAGACAGATGGTGGGTTTTCCCCCTAAAAATAACAAAACAAGGAAAAAATATTCCCTTTGTTGCTTTTAGGATTTTTTATGCAGTATATATATACACATGTAGAGATCCTTATGGACAAACAGTTATGTTCTTCTTATGTTGGGGGCTGCAGAACTGGACACAGTAACTCCAGTTGGGGTCTCACCTGAGCCCAGTAGAGGGGCAAAATCCCCTCCCTTGCCCTGCTGGCCACACTTCTCTTGATACAGCCCAGGACTGGGTTGGCTTCTGGGCTGCAATTTATGGGAGTGTCTTTCTAGCTTTTTCCTGGGGTGTGCAGGGCTCTATTAAAAAGCAGCCTGAGATGATGTGAAACAACCATGTCTTAGACAGTAAGTTACCTTATAAAGTACTTTTTCTGAGATTGCTCAATGCGATTTAAAAAGTTTGAAGAGAGATGTAACACCATGGCTTCCAGCACCTTTTAGGAGAAGCCTTTAATTACATTTTATGTATATTTAAGTTTATGTGAAGTTGTTGTGAGTAAGACATTATAAATAAGACAGGCATCTCTCCCTATGTTTGTTCTTTTTTTATTAGCACTTGTCAAGACAGTGAGAAGCCAAATCCCTGCATCTCACAACTTTGATCTTTGGAAAAGTTCCATCTGGCTTTGTCTCGTCCTGTGTCAGTTTGAAGGGTCTGGAGCTCCAACTTTTGTAGCATCAAAAGAAAGGAGAACATTTAAGACAAGGTGAATATGTTGAGATCAAATATAAGCCTGCAGAATTCTTGACTCAATCAAAATATTGGTTACAAAATATAATGACAAACTTGCTTCAGGGGAAAAAGTCAAGGTTGGTACTTCCTCACTTCAGCTGAAGCTGGAAGCAAAGGCACTGAAGGAAATCTTTTTGTCATCTGTACTTGAAGGAAGCTTAATCGCTGTATCAGCCTGGTTTTCCCAGCTTTAAAATTTTAATTACCCAATCACTTGTATTAATCAGATTTTTCTAGGCATAGAGAATAATCTTCAGTCTTCCCTGTGTGATCTGATCTGGGTGTTCCTGCTCTGGCAGGGGGATTGGATTAGATGAGCTTTGAGATCCCTTCCAATCCCTGATATGCTGTGATTCTGTGACTGTTCTTCATAAAATGAAGAAAAAAAATACATTTTCTTTGCTTTAAAGGAAAAAGTTGGAGGTTTCAGGTCCTCGTGCTCTTATTGATTACATGATTAATTTCACAACTTCTTATATTTTATTAAAGTTATTTTTTTCACTAAAGACTGGACAGGGCATTTTTTTCCTGCAGGATCAGTGGGAGGTTTGAGGTGACCATGGAGGGCAAGAAGGCTTTAGATGCAAGGTTAAAGGGCTGGTTTTTCCAGTCCCACTTCAGTGAGGGAGGGGGCTGGCTGTGCTGTAATGACGAGATGAGTAGATGCTCCCAAAGATAGGAGAATATTAAAGGCTGCAAATCCTTAGGGAACCACATGCCCTTCTTGTGAACTGCTGGAAATATGCTTCATCATCAACAGCATGCTATGGGTAGATGCCAATTATATGAAAGCCCATCTCTCTCTAGATCTGGGAGTGTTATTTCAGTGCTTGGGGGCTGGAGCTTAATACAATATGCTCTCTTCTTCACTGACTAGCAAAGCAACACAAAATAGAATTATTAGTATAAATACAAAATGTAAATCCAGCAATTAGGCTTTTCCCTGGTGGTGAGCTTTAATGAGCCTGCCCATATTCTTCCTGTTGCTGCAGGGAAGCCGTGGGTGCAGCAGTGGGGCTGGGCTCATTTATGGGGGAATCCTCAGGATACACAATTTCTCCTTGATAAGAGAAGCAGCTTGTCTTGCAGCTAATGTTTATCTCCCAAAAGCACAGCCCTGGGAGCATCCCCACTTACAGCTTATGGTTTGATTTCTGAGACCTTCTCAAGCCTTCCAGAAAGGTGGAAGCCTTTATGGAAAGAGTTGCTTAATCCTCTTTATTCTTGAGAAATACTGTGCAGGTGCAAGAAAAGCTGTGAGAGACATGAGGTGGCTTGGGGGAGTTTTTGGATCCTTCGAGAAGTTTACCCTTCCCATTTTGGGTTGAAAAAATGTATTTGCATTTCCTCCTTTCTGCCCTGAGTCTAGTGTGTGAGACTTGATACTTTTTTGCCTTCTTTTTTTGTGTTGTGTACCCTGATCTGTGTGTTTTGTGTCCTCATCTGTGTTGTGTATCCTCATCCATGTGTTGTATGTCCTCATCCATGTGTTGTGTGTCCTGATCTATGTGCTGTGTCATGACTGCCTTGTAAATACAGGTGGGGGAAACTTTGGGTAAATCTCCGGTGGAAAAAAAATGCTCCCAGTCTGGAAGAAAAATGCAGAGGTTGTCTTGTCTAGACACCATCTCACAGGGCTGCCTGACCTCTGTGGAGTAAAACCCCCTGACCCATGGTAATCTAATTATTGTTTGTTGTGATGGGCAGATAACAAAGTAAGTATTGGAGTGGACTGATTGCCATCTCCACTTTAGGAGAGGGATCCTGACAGCATTATTTCACTCAGCCCAGCTGCTCCTATCGACAGTCATAGACTCATGGAATGGTTTGGGTTGGAAGGGACCTTAAAGATCATCTAGTTCCTTCTAGCGAGACATCTCCCACCGCACCAGGTTGCTCAATGCCTCATCCTGGACCCTATTCAAAAGTTCTCCCCCAGCCTTTCTGTAGCCCCCTTCCTTCATGTATTGAGAAGCTCCCCTGACCCATGAAGGTATTTTGTACCAGAGCATTAAGGTGGATTTTTGTTTGTGGGTATCTCTGAGACCCAAACTAAAGGATTTGGTTCCTCTTTAGAAACTTCCTGGCACTCTGTTGAAACTTTTTTTTTTCCCCAAATTTTTCTCTCTGAGATTGTGTAGGAGATACTCAGGTTGTAGCAAAGATCTACCTCTTTCAGTGGCTGAGTGATGAAGAAGTGGAGATGCTCAGGAGTGTTAACAGCCTTCAAAGACTGTTTGCAGGAGCTACAGAGAAAGGGAAGAAAGAAAAAAAAAAGAACAGCAAACTTTAATGAGGAAGGACAAGGTGTAGCTCTCCTGCTTTGCTCTTTTGGGCTCTGATTTTGAAGGAGTGGGTGTTTGAACTTCCCTGGGTGGGATGCAGACACTGGAGATGATGCATTCCCCAATTAAAAATGGAGTTGTTGTGCAACTGAGCTGTGAGGAGCAAACACAAGGAAAGTCTGGACCTTTTCCCTGTCCTGATTTGTGGAGTCCTACAACGGAGCAGGCAAATTAGAGTTAGTTCTTTGCTTGCAGGGAAAAGGTACCCTGGTAGGAACAGAAGCTGCTTGAGCATCTTGGGCTGCCTCCCACAGCAGCTTCAGCCTTTTTCCTACCTTGTGGCAGCTCCTCACCCCGATGATGCTTTTAATCAGTAGAAATAAAATGGAGTTGATCTGCATTTGCCTTGCAGTGAAGACCTACTGGCTTGGGAAGCTGGGAGAGACATGAGAGGGACTGTGTTCATTATTTATGACCCTTCCTATAGTGCCTCTCACCACACTGTCTGTACACCAGCACCATCCACGAGGCTCCAAATGGGAGGTGGAATTTAATAATGCATTAGGTAAGAGATGACTTAAAACAGGGAGAGAGAACTGCCAGAGCTCAGTGAAGGTGGAAATCTGCTGTACGGGAGGAAGAGGAAGAGGAGGAGGATGCAGCAGGGAAGATCCAACCCAGAGCTTCTGGGTCAGCCACGAATTCAGGGCACCAAAAGTCATGGGGGGAGGTCAAAACACCTTTGCAAAAATAAATTAATTTAAACAGCATATTCAGGAATAAACAGGAATGTACTTGAACTTAGTTAATAAAGGTTCCCATGCTGCCCTGCCATGCATGTATGAGGACATGCAGAGGCCTGTGTGACTCCTGCTCTGAGGTAATGGCAGATGATGACCAAGCCTGGAGTTTGCCTTGTTAAAAGGCTGCAGTTCAAAGCTGGCACCCTGGCAAATGAAATTTCTCTTTCTCCCCCTCCCCTTAACCTGTTTTGCTGTGCTGTTCTCTCTGTCTCACTTCTGTAATTGTTTTCCTACCTCTCACCTGGGAGAAGGTGGTTCATACCCCTCCCTGGTCCTTCTGAGGACCAGAGCTGTGGAAACCAGCTTTAACCTCCTGCTGCTGAGGCAGGGTGGAAGGAGGAGGACAGTCACAAGCAGAGACAAAAGCAGATGCCCATGAAAAATTACTCCTTTCAGCCACACCTGCATCCAGATTAATTCATTTTTTCATTAATCACTCCTTGAAGAGAAGCATCTTCCAATACTACTGTTTGCTTCTCATTTGGTTCATGATCTCCCATTGAAAAGCCACAGAACAGCACAACTTGGACAAGCTTGGAAGAAAAGAAAAGGGCTGAGAAACAGGAGAACAGCCTCATAGGTTGTGAAGAGACTACAGAAAGGATGGGGTAAGACTTCTAATAGGGTCCAGGATGGCAGGACTAGGAGGAATGGATGCAAATTGGAAGAGGGGAGAGAAGAAAGAATTTCTTTGCTGTGAGGGTAGTGAAACACTGGAAGAGGTTGCCCAGAGAGGCTGTGGATGCCCTCTCAATCCCTGGAGGTGTTTAAGGCCAGGCTGGATGAGGCATTGAGCAACCTGGTGTGGTGGGAAGTGTCCTTGCCCATGGCAGGAGGGTTGGAATTAGATGATGTTGAAGGTCCCTTCCAACACAAACCATTTTATGATCCTATGATTGTGTAACTATGAGCACAGTGCACCCCAGTAGCTGCTATTGGGAGGGAAGGGCAGAGTTTATGACTCCAAGCAAATGGCTCACTTTTTAGGTATTTTATGAGATGAGCTCAGTGGGATGATGCAAGGCATTGGCAGCAAAAGAGGATGTTTCATTTCTGCTGGCTCCATGCTCTCCTCTGATTTTGCTAATTGCAACAGCTCTGGCCACCAGAGACAAATTTCAGAGAGCTGTCTGCAAAGGCTGGAGAAGTGGAATTTCATAAATAAAGCCCTTACTTCTGCACATCCATCCCGAGATGGACATAAAGATCAGATGTCTGCTTTCTGGATTAAATCCTGAAAGGCATTAAGCTTTAGAATTGAGATCATTAAAGCTGTTTTTCTGAGCACTGTGTGTATAGGAACCAACAGAGCAAGAGGCAGAGACAGACTCAAAGGCTAAATGGCTTTGGCTCCAGCCTTTGTGTGCTTTAGGGAGTGAGAGAGGTGCCAATACCAGTGGTGGAGCTTTTTGGCAGCTTTTTCCTGTCTCATAACCTCTCCCAACCTTTCAAAACAACATGAAATGGTTCTGGCTGGCTTGGTAGAGAAGACAGCATGAAGCACCTGTGTTCCAAAGAGGCACGTGTGTGTGGATGGGCTACTGCTGATCCATCTGTGAGACATGGCAATGCAAAGCACATGGCAACTGCCCAGCCAAAAAAAGCTTGAGCAAACAGATCTGCATACCACGGAGTGACAAGAAGGGATTAAAGAGCTGGCTTTTAGCCTCTCAGGCTTTCCAAGAGTGAGCAGCACTGAGAAGAGCATGCCTGACCTAGGGCAAGCCTTTCCTCCTGAACTAGGACGAATCTCTCCTTCTCCCAGGTGTTACAGTTGATTATTCAGGTCCTTCTCTTCTCCAGCATGATAGGGAAGGAACTCTGATTCCCTTGCTTTAAAATGGAGCTGGTGCTTTGCAGACTCCAAAGAGAGATCACAACTAACACTGTGCAGGAAGATGAGAGAATCCATTAGAGGATTATTGGAAAATGGTGGTAAGACAAAGTGCGGGTGAGTCAGAAATAGGCATCACACAGCAGTTCATTCCCATTTGATGGGAGATCTGAAATGCAGAGGGACAGCAAAGATGAGCTGCGACAATTAGGGAGGTGAGGTTGTCAGGAGCCAGGTCACTAAGGATGTCATAGACCAGCCTGGAGAAGAAAAGGCTCAGGAGGGACCCCATAGTGACTTCTCAATTCCTGAGGGGGGCTACAGAAAGGCTGGGGTAGGACTTTTGAGTAGGGTCCGGGATGGCAGGACTCAGAGTGATGGATGCAAATTGGAAGAGGGGAGACTTGCAAGAAGCAACTGATGTGTTGCTGCCCCCTTAGAAACCAGTAGAAGACAGATCTCAGAATGTTTGAAGGGACCTCAGGAGATCATCTAGTCCCATCCCAATCATGGCACCCTGGTTACCCTGTGGAAGGCATTATGTTCTCACCCACAGGGCTGTAGGAGACATCACATGCCTGGGATTTTGAAAAACTTTTGAGTTGTTTTTTGCCAAGATCTAGTTTGTGGCAGGAATGTGTCCTTTCAGTGTAGGATTCAGAGACATGGACTCACTTTTCCACAGCTGCTCACTAGTGTCTGACTCAGCCTCCCCAGACCTCGAGTGATCTTCTGGCTTGGACTGGTCCTGAGTGTTGGAAGAGGGAAGTAAGTTGAAGGATGAGATGTCCAGATTTATAGAGAGGAAGTCAGTGGTGGTGGCCTCTCAGAGCCAGACACTCTTTAAGTGCAGTTTTAAGCAGGATGCACTATGAAATCTGTATGAATAAAATATGAAATGGTAAAAGTGGGTTTTCACTGATCCTGGGTGGTTTTCTTTCCTGGAATCCTTTTGAATGCAGCTATTTTAGCCTCTTCATTAAGTGTATTATTGAATCCCCCACGCTGCAGTTCCTTAAGCATAGAAGCAATCTACTTTACAAACAGCAGGAACAATGAGATGCCCCACAGCACATTTAAAACAGAACTCCCAGACACAATTACTTGGCTTCAAGGGGTCCGAGAGTTTATTATTATAGAAAACCTCACCAAAATACACAAACAAGGCATTTCTATTCAATTTCCCTTCCTTTCTTAGGACTTGGACAGTATGACTAAACACTAGGAGAACTCAAATTCTTTCTGTGATGACAAAAGTCTGTGTCTTTTCCTTCTCTATGACAAGTCAGCCCCAAGCATGAGGTTTCTTTTCATAACTGTTTTTCTTCTTCCTCTTTCCCTACCTACTTAGTGCTGGTTTCTGTCTAGATCTGGCCATTTGTTTTCTGAAATCATAGAATGGTTT
>VZTY01001572.1:0-19306 GCA_013400935.1 Turnix velox
CATGGGGAAATCTTCCTGTGTGTGGAAAAAATGTCAGTGAGAAGAGTCTGGCNATCTTCCTGTGTGTGGAAAAAATGTCAGTGAGAAGAGTCTGGCTCCATCCTCCTGACACTCACCCTTTACATATTTATAGACACGAATGAGGTCCTTCTAATACACCCCAGGATGCCATTGGCCTTCTTGGCCTCCAGGTTGCTGGCTCATGGCCACCCTGCTGTCCACCAGGACTCCCGGGTCCCTTTCCCCTACACTGCTCTCTAACACGTCGGTTCCCCAGCTTATACTGATACATGGGATTATTCTTGCCTGTGTGTAAGATTCTACACTTGTCCTTGTCATATTTCATTGAATTTCTCCCTGCCCAACTCTCCAGCCTGTCCAGGTCTTGCTGTAACCATTGGTAAGCTCTTAGGAACAAGATAGGGAACGAATGTTTTGAGATCTACTTTTTAAAGAACCGTATGATATTCAGTTAACAAATTCCTTAACTGGTAGTTTAAGTGAATTAATTTTTTTCTTCCCCACACACCAGGTAGTCGGGGTGCCTGCCTCATACGACGGCCGGTCCCAGGCGGACCACCAGAGGGCACCCAGAACACGCTGCTCCTGCTGGCGACCGTGGAGACGAGGCAGCTCCGGGGCTCCTGTCTCCGGAACAATCCTTCCTATTTTTTTCATGGGTAACTTCATCCATAGCTTCAGCTGCTTTGTCTCAGCCTTCCACAGGTGAGAGAGGAGCCATGTGCGTCCATGCTCATGTCTCCGTGTGCTAAAATCAATGTTTTTTTGCATGAAATCGGGTCGGACACCAAAACTGACTGGGCAATCCTGCGTCAGCAGCCTCTTCCCGTACTTGTCAAAACATAAGAGCAAAAATATTCTTGTAAAGTTTGGAAGCTCAGTGAAATATCCAAATGTGCTTAATCTAAAATTGAAACAAGACCGAATTGCTTTGAATTTCCAAGTTTAAATGTGGCTTATTCTCATCTGCTTGGGCAAACTTTCTTGATTTGTCCAAGGTACTGTCACACATGTCATTGGCTGTGACAACCACTCTTTGATTCTTAGTCTGGGTAATAATTTTTTCAAAAAACAGTTGTGGATCCTGGCATTTCTCACAAGAAAACATAAGTCAAATAATTCCAGTCCTTTTTCTGCCCTTCCTTTTTTCTCTCCTGTCTTTGATAAGGACTACTACAGGAACAAGAAAGGTGTAAAAGCGAATTTTTCTTTGATATTCTTACTTGGTTTTTTCCTTCCTTTTTTTTTTTTTTTTCTTCTGAGATTGATAGAGGCCATGGGGCCCTCATACTCAGAAGGCTTAACTGGCCAATATGAATGTGAAGCAAGAGGAGTATGGATGGCTAGCAATAGGTAGGTGAAAAGAATCAAAGATCCTTGATGTCTCTCCAGAATTGCTGACCTTGACATCCCATGCTCAGTAGATAGTCTGTTGAAGCTCCATGAAGTGATATTAATTTGACAGATACTATTTTGTATTTAAATTCTGGGACTCTGGTTAGTGTAAACACAGTCTTCAGTTCCACTTTTAGGGAGGATAATTGCTCTTGATAAAGGAACAAGTAACACATCATGAAAAGGGCACCTGCTGTTACTTTTTTCTTCCTCTTTTAACTACTCTTGTGAGAATTTTTAAACAAAATGTGACAGTGATTTTAAGACTATGGGAGACTTTGTAACACCAGAAATTAGAAGCTGAAATTTGAGGGTGTGCTGAGACTGCACAGCAGTTGAGAGGTTAGTAAGTATATTTCATGGTCTGAAGACAGAATGGACACTATCCTTCTGAACTTTTCTTTGGCTGTGAGCTCCCTGGGCAAAGTCGTTCCCTCTTTTTTTTTTGTTTTTTGGGGTTTTTTTGAGAATATGAAGATTTGGAAAACAGCAGAAATCCAACAGAACTGTGACTTTATGTGATCTTGTAATGAGGGTGATCAGTGGCAAACCACACAGATACCTGGTATGCTCTAGCTCTACAATACAACCGTGTCATCTTTATCTAATCCTGGGTTTGACAATGAATAATTTTGGTTAATATAGGGAACTTCATATATAAAAAAGCTTATGAATATACATAACCTGTGCTTTTTAGAAAAATATGGGCATATTGCAAATTTATTTTCCCTTCTGGGAGTCAGATATTTTAAGACAAACATTACCTGGCTTTTTATAATGTTTTCATATGGCTTCTAAACTCAAGATTCAAGAGATGTGTCATCACATTTTAGTTTGGCATAGCTTTTCTGTAGCTTTGAACTTTGATTTGTTGTTTGGTTTTTTTTGGTTGTTTTTTTCCTCTACTCCCTAACTTAGTTCCAGAATGTAGATAACTCTGTTTTTCAGGGGTGATGTGAAGGTAAAATCCATTAGTGATTTTGAGACATTCATATTAAAGTTGTGAGGGCCATATAAGTATTGAGTGTCAAGAAATGTTACATAGTCTGCTGCAAATGTCTCTGCTCTTTTCTGTGTGGCTCATTAGTGTGCACTCAGAGATGACCTTAGTGTTGCTGGTGGCACCCTTTCAGATCATGTTTAAAACAGCCATTGAATGACTCTCTGTTTAGGAATATGGAAAGTTTCCCAGAGTACATTTATGCTCTACTGTCTTCAACTTCAGGAGATGAAGTTTGTTAGAGGTGACTAAATGTACTTAGAATGGCTGGACTATCCCACCCTGCTTTGAAACATCCACTGATTTTAAAAACAATTAAGAAACCAAATCTGTTGGCTGTGCCTGGTAGGAACCAAATACAGGTTGGTTTTGTATTGCTGGTGATGTATCTTCAGGGGATTACACATGCCGGTTGCTTGACTTCAAGGAAAATTTAACAGTGGAGTGATAACAAAGATGTACTGTTTATATGAAGAAATTTTTCTTTTTTTTTCCCCCCAGTACTCCTGTTCTCTCTTTGCTACTTTGTCTACTAAACCTTACAATCTGAACTTGAAGTTTCCTAAAAGGTGAATTAAGATGTAGGGTTTTTGCACATATTTTTGTCCAAATTCACATCTTCTCCTCCCCTTGGCCATGATTTTTCTATTTGTTTCTATTTGTGAAATTTAAGAGCCCATATTTTTGCCATGGCATACTGTCACTTTAGAAACTGGTGTGATGTCATAAACCTGACATAAAATTCAGAGAAAATAAACTTCCAAGAAACAAACAGAAGTTTGTTGAGTATACATTTGTGTTAGAAACAGATGAGCAAAACTTGATTTGAGGTGTCAGAACTTAAATTCTAATGGGATTTTTCCCAGAACTGGAAAGAAAGAAACTCAGGATGTGGTCTCCAGATCTGTTCTTGACACAGTATTGGGGGTGATGGGTATGGCAGGCCATGTTACAGTCTTCTGTTGTCTACAGGTTTATTTAGAGGAAAAAAGGAAGTCAAATGGATATGAGAGGCAAAAAATTATTTTCAGTTGAATCATCATCTGAGACTGCTGGGAATTGATTTCTGACTTGAATTGCCATTTAGATTTCTAGATTCTCTTTTTCACTCTTTTTTCCTTCCCTTACAGAAAGTCCTTAGTAATTTAGTTGGGAGAAAAAATTTGAAAAAAAATTATATTTGTGCACATATCTGCCTGCAAATAAAGGTAGTATGAATAAGTTGGTTTGAAAATGAAGAAATGATCTCATTTGGAAGGAATGTAAATATCTAATGCAACTGTCAATGTTAACTCTTTTACTGACGGTCAAGAAATTGAAGAAGAGTGAGATGATCACCCGAGGAAAATTTTCCTGAATTCTTATATTCATGGAACCAGTCTAAAATAGGTACAAGATGGAGTGGATAGCCTTGCTGAGCTTTTTTTTTTATTAAGCAGAGTGGAAAAAAGAAGGGAGAAGTGGAGACATGATAACAGACTCATATTTCATATGTGAATATTTTACAATGCATCTTAGTACTTTGGAAATTGGGAGAGAAAAGAAGGTACATGCATGAGAAAATAATGTTTTTGGATGATATTATTAGTCTTTTTTTTAAGTTGCTTGCTACTTTTAAAAATGGTTTTGTTAATAATTTTGTTGGTTTTTATTATTGTGGTTGGAAATATTTGCAATATAACACATTAAAGACAAATTCACTGTTAGGAATATGGTGTCAAGGCTACTTGGTTTATATAATATTTGGAAGGGTGAATTTGGCTTGAGCTGCAATGACCTGAGTTTTCACTAGACAAGGTTCATTTTAAGGTAGTGCGAGGCCATCCAATTTGTTTAAAGATTAGCAGGTTTTAACCTCACTGCACTTTCAGAGACATCTTTCACAGAATCACAATGTCAGGGGTTGGAAGGGACCTCAAGAGATCATCTAGTCCAATCCCCCTGCTACAGCAGGAACACACAGATCAGGTCACACATGAAGGCATCCATGGTGGTTTTGAATGTCTCCAGGGGAGACGAGCACACTGGGCAGCCTGTGCCACTGTTCTCTCACCCTTACTATGAATAAGTTTTTTCTTATATTTCTGTGGAATCTCCTGTGTTCCAGTTTGCACCCATTGCCCCTTGTCCTATCATTGGAGGTAACTGAGAAGAGCCTGGCTCGATCTTCCTGACACTCACCCTTTACATATATGTAGACATGAATGAGGCCACCCCTCAGTCTCCTCCAAGCTAAAGAGACCCAGCTCCNTTTGTGAAAAATGTTCCAGTAGTCCAGAAATAAATAGTACTCTGCAAGCAGCATCAAAAACACATCAAGGACATTTTCTTGGATGGACATTTGCTGTGCTGCTTGTTGATCTATGTTGTGAAATGTTCTGGCAATCTGTGAAGCAGTGAACAGATGAGCTTCCTGAAGTTCAAGGTGTCATGGATATTGAATCACAGCATTTCTTCTAATTACAGCTGAACACATTTGTGCCTTGTGGCCAACGTGACTTAAAAAGGAGAAAATAGATATGCTACTTCTTGGGTATATTCATTACACTAATAGAGAATTATTTATAAGAACATGCCATTTCATTGAAGTTATCAGAAGTAATTTATTTGTGGTTTCATTTTTTTGTTGGTTTACCTTAGATTGGGATTTTTTTGTAAAATGCTGTGAGAAAAAGAGGTGTTCTGGATAAAGAGGCATTGTATCAAAGGTATTCTTTATTTGCAAAAAGTTACAGTAAAAATTGCCCAGAGTGGCAAATTGTCAGAAAACACACTCCCTATTTAAAAATAGGAACCTGTCCCACACATCCATATAGATCTAGTCAAGAGAACATGCTGTTGTCCTACTGGTCAGTATGACAAAAATCCTGCCCTGAATTTCATTTATATTTGATCCGAATTCAACAGATCTATGCTGTTGCCCTGATACCAATGTAAGACCTGAATCATGATCCTTCCATGCCAGCCCTAAGTGTTACAATGAGAAAAATGTGGTTCCTATGGAGTAATTGGTATAGAAATTGGGCTCAGGTCTGCAGACTGGTGGCCCAGTCGGAGTTTTGTCCATTTTCCCACCTCCAGACAGCAAGGTTTGTGTGAAACCATGACTAGGTTTTAAGTGCTTACAGGCCAATCTTTATATCTTATCTTGGATTTAGGATGGACTACAGGTAGTCCTTTGGAATCTGTAAGAGAGCTGATGAAGGGATGTGCAACTCATCAGAACCTGGGAGAGAATCAGGTCAATTGCTGGCATTTTTTAGCAGAGGCACCTAGGGGCCTTTTGAGGTTGAATTCCTTTTATGGTTCTGCAGCTGGCTTGGCTTGATCTCACTTGAAAAATAGAGGGATGAATCTCATTTCAGGGTTTGTATTTGGATGAAATGATTTTAAAAATAAATCAAGGGATGATCTTGGGTCAGAGTCATTATTCTGCAATGGCTTTCATGTTGATGCTTATCATACATTTTAGCTCATGCTGGCTTTGGATATACATTATATTAAATTGTGTGAAAACCAGCTTATTGTGAAATATGGTGAGCTAGCAGCAAGTTATTAGTTAGAGCCATTTCCTAATAGCTTACACATTTGTACAGGTGTTTATACAACCCTTCTCCAATGAACAATAAAGAATATGGGTCACTAGAACTGTTAATCAGGCCCTTTCATTCTATCCATTTCTGCTGTTACTAGAAGTGCTTTTTCTATTGTGAACTGAATGTGGTGAAATAAAAGCCATGATGAAACACATGATCTAAACTTTCCAGATCCTCAGACATCCATTTTGGAGGAAGAGCTACTCTTTTTGTATCAAAAGTGTGTAACATACTAAAAATGGCACACTGGAATTTTAGGTAGATAAAGAATTAGTTCATGCAGCTCTTAAACATAAGAGATGCTGAAGTTTATAGATAATCATAATTAACTGTTAACTGACTATAAAAATGTTTAGTTTGTCAGCCCAAAATATTTATTAAAGAAAATTATTGAGTTTTTCCCCATCAGAAATATTCAAATATATAAACCTAAACTTTTCATTTGCTTGTAAGCAGTCTTTCAAAAATGGTTTAGAAGAATGTGCAAGAAAGAGAGGCAATCTAATATCAGATTTCCTTTTTCCAAGCACAAAAATCATTGAATCATAGAATGGTTTGGGTTGGAAGGGACGCTAAAGATCATCTAGTTCCAGCCCTCCTGACATGGGCAGCAACACCTCCCTCTAGACAAGGTTGCTCAGTGCCTCATCCAGCCTGGCCTTAAACACCTCCAGAGAGAGGGGTCATCCACAACCTCTCTGGGCAACCTGTTCCAGTCTCTCACCACTCTCACAGGAAAGAACTTCTTTCTTACCTCCTGCCTGAATCTCCCCTCTTCCAATTTACATCCATCACTCCTAGTCCTTCCATTACATACCCTATTAAAAAGTCCTACCCCTGCCCTTCTGTAGACCCCTTCATGTATTGATAAGCTAGTATGAGATCCCCCTGAGCCTTCTCTATTGAGGATGAACCACCAGAACCAAAACATATATGTGGTTCTGTGTCAAAAAAAATTTTAAAAAACAGCCTTGATACCATCTCAGCTTTTCCTGTTATTCGCTCTTGCAGCTTTCTTGCTTTTATAATGAAAGCATTATAGAGTACTTTGTCATCTGTATCATAAAAGTCTGTACTGTCTAATTTCACAGCTGCTTTTTTGAACAATAAATATATTACTACTTAGAGGATGTTTTCCAGCTGTGATTTTTCAGCTTAAGTGGTCCCATAAATGATTTTGTAAGTGTTCAGGAGTGCATCTGGCAGATCAATATAACTAACCTTATTTATACTGATTGGCAACCAAAATCAGTTCCACAGGAAAAGATATATTTTTTGATTATGAAATTAATTTATCCATAGCCTAAGGTGGAAGTAAGACCCACCCATGACTGCAGGGTGATTTGAAAACTGTGGAAATAATTATGCATCCAAATCTCACTGAAGTCGCTTATACTTTGTAGCCAATATCTTTGATTCTTGGGGATTACTTTTCCTGGAGTCTAGCCCCAAATCTTCTGCATTTGTGCACAGAAATAATGGAATCACAGAATGTCAGGGATTGGAAGGGACCTCAAGAGGTCTTCTAGCCCAATCCCTCTGCCAGAGCAGGAACACCCAGACCAGATCACACAGCAAGGCATCCAGGTGGAAAATACTGGATTTGGTAGATCAAAACTAACTTTATAAATCGCAACGGCAAGAATAGTAAGACCTGAATAGTTTTAGTTTAAATGATGTCTAACAAAGAAATTACATTCAGTCCTATTGCAATGTATAGGATTTTAAAGTGAATAGAAGTTACCAATCGAGAGCATGATTTTTCTGTATTACGTGCTGTTATAAAATACAAACGAAGATCCCTACCAGAAGTGTTTCACAAACTTAGCCTCTGACTTAAAGGTCTGTATTTTGTTCAACTGTACTCCCTTTGCTACTGAAATTTCTGTATACTTCCATTAAGCTGTGTTTTCAGAATTTAAGGAAGCTTAACTTGTGCCCGAGCTTCATGCTTGTCCCATGGCTTGAAAAAATACACTGTTCTGGAAAACAGATTGTAAATTCAACCACTGCTTGCAAGACTCTGGTACAGTCCACAGTATGTCCAGTGAGTTCCACATGGCAATTAGATTTTATATTCCGGATGTTTAGGCAAATTAATTTTCAGTACTTACGAGAAATTGAAGCTTGCTCAACTTGAATTTGCACAGTTATCTGAACATTTGAAATGACTGGTCTTTTGAGAAGATTCAGATCCACTGTTTAACTATGAAACTGTGCCCTTTGTTCTGTCTGAGGACATCTCAGAGATGCGTTGTTTAAGCTGTTTAGAAGTACCTCATCACTTCAGAGATGGGACCGGCATAATAAAGGCCTTCTTTGGTTATACTTTTACAAGAACATAACCTGTTATTGTCAAAGATTAGATATTTTCTCAGGACTATAAACCTCTACCTTAACTGGTAAGTATCCAAGAGTTATTAAGCTTTATGTACATGGAGATAAATTGTACGTCTGCAAACAAATACTGCAAATTGTATGAACAGCACTTTTACATTGAGTGCTGTAAATAGGTATGGGAACTGCTCGTTGTGATTGCTGGTGAAGTTCAGTTGATAGGTGTTTTCTTATATCGTTGTGGACAGTTCACAGAATCACAGAATATCAGGGATTGGAAGGAACCTCAAGAGATCATCTAGTCCAGTCCCCATGTTGGAGCAGGAACACCCAGATCAGCTCACACAGGAAGATGTCCAGAGGGGTTTGAATGTCTCCAGAGAAGAAGACTCCACACACTCTCTGGGCAGCCTGTGCCACTGTTCTCTCACCCTCACCTTGGCACGGTTTTTTCTTATATTTCTGTGGAACCTCCTGTGTCCCAGCTTGCACCCATTGCCCCTTGTCCTATCATTGGAGGTCATTGGGAAGAGCCTGGCTCCATCCTCCTGACACTCACCCTTTGGATATTTATAGACATTAATGAGTTTCCTCCTCTCCAAGCTAAAGAGACCCAGACCCAGCTATAAGTGTTTATTTACCATAGGCCTTATATTTAGAGGGACCCCATAAAAGGAATATTCTTCTATACTTAAAGGCTTCCAGAGCACGATTTTTTTCTTTCTGTCTAATCTTAAGTGGATGATTGCATGGTTTTGCTTTTATAATAATTAGAAATTTGGAAGGACCCAAGACAAAAAGCCATAGTGTGCTCCATATTGAAAAGCCCAGTACTATGACTCACTGTGAAAAATACATCCATCCTTATCCACACACTGTACATAGACTTTATAATCTTGCCTTCAGCTACCTACTTAAGTCTTGAAAACAGGGCAAATTTTCACTTGTCTGTTTGTCCTTGCCACAAGTCCTCAGACAATGCCATTCCTTCCAAATCAGGACAAAGCTGCTGGAGGCAGGCAGATACAGTTTCCCTGCCATGAAATTAGTTGCATTGCCTAGAGGATCAGTGTAATCATAGAATGGTTCACTTTGGAAGGGATCTTAAAGATCATCTATTCCCAACTCCCCTGCCACAGTGCAATCGTATGCTTGCTACCATGACAGTTTGAGTCATGGAGACAAAGGGTCTACCAATATGCTTTGCCCTAAGTTTTCCACTCCCAGAGCAAATCATACAGCTGAATATCAAGGAGGAAGATTTATTTAAGACTATTTACTAGCAGGCTCAAGGGTTGGTAGCAACTATCACTAATTCATTGTTCCCTTCTCTTTGAAAATCTTTTAAATGGTTGTTTCCATATCAGCTGCTATATAAATCTATAGGATTGTACTGAATAAAGGAAATTGAGATACTAGGTTTTTATAAACTACCAAATAAAGGCAATTAAGAATTTACAAATTAAGAAACAGCAAAACTTAAGAAATTGCTGTGAGAAGTTTACCCAAGCCAAAAATTACAAATTTAAAAGCTAGCCCCTTAGATGGGGCTGTGAGTCAGCGGTAGAGAAGCAGGCAGTAGAACTGCAGTCACTGACTCAAGGTGGGGCAAATTACCTACAGCCATTAGGGCTGGTATGTGATACCTTTATTTCTTTTTTTATACCTTTGTTTTTTCTTGAGAAACAATTGTGAAAGGGTAAGTAAAGAATTTCTTTCTTATTTCCAGCTTAAATCTCCCCTTTTACAATTTACATCTGCTATTCCTAGTCCTGCCACCACATATCCTGTTAGAAAGTCCTACCCCTATTCATATATATTGCATCATCTCTAAAAGCAATGTGTGAGACAATATTCAAACACAATTTTAAATTACTTTTTAAAAAAATTTTTTGCTGTGTTTATTCAAGAGCAAATATATTCTTTCTGCAACTTTTCAACAAAAGATAGGGAATGAGGAATCGTTGAAGAGAAAATCTCACAAACTTGTATCAGTTTAACCAGAAGAGCTGATATGTATTATCTTATACTACCATGAAGGGACAGAGTAATGCTCCCCTTTCAGTGGAAGACATCTATGCTGGAAAATGAATCCCATTTAGTCCAGCAGCTCTTACTCCCATACATCCACATTCAAAACCTTTATTTCTAATCTTAGCAAGGTTGAACTGAACCTTACAGAGTTACTGATGCTTTATTGAAAATGGTTTCCATAGTAGTTCTTTTTCCTGTTGGATAAGAATATATTGATAGACCATCTAATAATATAACATTGTTGGTATAGGTCAGTCAAAAGAGGAGTGAGAGTGATAGATATAGAATAACACTACTGATAACTTACTCAAATATTGTGTTTGTTTTACTTAGTCTTTGCTATCTTGTGTACATTACCACAGCCTGAGCATGCATAAACAAACAAGCTTATTTCTGTACTCTGTGCTACTAATAGCCACTGTTTTAACTGTATTCCAGTTTGCTAATACTGAATATATTTTGGTCCTCCACACTGACACCTTGCTCCTGGGGGATAGCACTTATTATAACTGAAACTAAGTTTCTTGCATGAAATTCAGTTACTGGAGCTTTGAAAATTCTATATTTTTTTGAGATTTCATAGTGGCAGTGCTAGGCTAACATTTGGACTGGATGACCTTAGAGGTATCTTCCAACTGAAACAAGTATATGAGTCTAATATCATGCATTGATTTCTATCAATGGTTGTCCTTTCTTTCCCATAGAATTTTTTGTGGGAACTTTGAGCTATGAAACCATGCAAACTTTGGAAGTCAGTATGGATTATAATCAACATATTCTACTTAAACAAGACCTGAAAATTAGTGAGATTCTTACTCTCTCCCCATTGTTTCACCATGTCAATAGTGCCAGCATGGAACAAGTGAAGTCACCTGAAGCTTTCACCCTAATGAAAGATTTGGAAAATGAGTACAAAGCCTCCATACTTTTTTAGGTGCAAAAAATGCTGAGTGGCTGACTGCCAAGAGTACCATGCCAAGAGGTGCTGGGATCTCCAACTCATTCCAGTGGGAATATTAACAGGCCTGCATATTACCAGGTAAAGTCTTCCAAACTTTCAAGAGTGCTGTGGATTTCTAACAGTTAATTTATGTACTGTTTGTGGTCCTTACCTACCCGGAAACTCTCAAAACTCTGCAAATACCTTATGAAACTCTGACACCCAGACAGGTCTCAAAACATTCCTTCTCCCCTCTCAGAGAATATGTGGTCTCTGAATCCTAAAACCACCTGGAAGTATAGGCTATAGGCTTCCAATCGTCACCTTTTAATAGGATTAACACCCCATCAAGCACATCAGATGCTGGGCATCTGATGAAATAGTTACAACAATTTGAAATAATATCAATAAAGGTGGAACCTGTTCCAAATCTCACCAAAATCAGTGAATTCTGCTATTCCATGTCTCCTAGAGTGGTTTGGGTAACCCATGGTCCCTAATGGCTTTAGATCCCCATGGCCATTATCCCATTTGAATATACTCTGAAGAAGATCATAAAGACCACCTGAGAGGTATTTTGTCCCTTTATTGCTACATGAAAAGACAGAAATAATATCAAGTGACTCCTGGGCAGAGCAATGACCCGCTGTGGAGGTTGCCTAGAAAACCCTTTCAAATTTGTGGCCATAGGAAGGGGAGATAGAAGTATATCAGGTGTAGGAAATGCCAACTAGTACCTGACAGACTTCTAGCAGTGTCATATGTAGTCTGCAGCAGGGTAGACTCCAGGAAAGTTCTAACATGGGTTTTTGGTTGTCCAAATTTAGCTTAAATTTACTCTGTACTGTCAGAGTGGCAGGACACTTCCATTCTAGCATTAAAAAACAAGCTAACATTGAAGATACATCTTTTAATATTTTGTAGACTCTGCCTAAGCTCACATCCAAATAACATGTCAAGGACGTTTTAATCAGTTACTTTTAGTTTAATTGTCCCATTTTTATAGATCTGTTCGTTAGCAAATCTTAAACTGTTTGTAAGACATCTACAGTAGTGCCAGTTTTGGCCAGGATATGGAAATGGCTCTGTCTTCCAAGAGGCATTGAATGGTTATCAGATGCTATTACCTGCCAGCTGAAAAGCTATCTTGAGTTCATCTGCTTTGTGGGATCTAGAATATACTGAAGAAAAACCCATTCATCACAGTAGGGTGTTATGGGATTGCTTGATGAGGGTTTTTTGGGCAATATGGAAAAGTGAAATGTAAGACAGGATCTAAATTACTGCAAAATAGAGCAGGCATCTATTTTCTTTCTCAAATTCATGTTTTCATTTCACTAATCAGGTGAAGGAGTTTAATGATTTATGTTTCTAGGTCTGAACATCATATGAGAACATCTGAATATGTTTTTCATGTGGTCCTGTCTGGTCTTTAAAGTAAGGTCAAGAGAACATTAACAACTGGAACTGAAAGTCATATTAATGTTAGAAACTCTTCAAAAGGGAAGACTTACATTAGCTGACAGTAAAGGAATTTTAAGAGGCAAACACCAGCTGTTACACTGATAGAAGAAAGATGGAACATATTTGACCTGGCAATTGTTTGTGGGCTTCATTGTAGTAGAACAAAAGGAGAGCTTGAGAGCATATGAGCACCCTATGACTAGGGGGGTTGGGGAAAGTTAAATGGGGGAAGGAGGGGAGAAATAGAAAGAAGAGGAGAAGAATAAAGGGAAGTACACACGCCTTCAATTCTCATTTATGAGCTGCCCTGATCCCAAATGAAAATTCAGATGCAAAGCATTTTGTCTTTTCTTATACAGTGAAAGCAAACTCATCTCAGCAGGGCTGAATTTGTTCACTGAATTCTGTTTTCCTGAAGTTGAAGTAGATAAATACAGCTTGAGCAGTCACTTTCCCTCAAGGTTTTAAGCCAGAGTGGTTGGTTTTAAATTGTAGCTTTGTTTTTTCCCATAGAATGAATTGTATCACTACCTTCCTCTATGCCACATCTGTCCACAACAGATTTTTTTTTGGGGGGTCAAACTGGATCAAGCTTTGAGGGCCCACAGAGGCAGGTGAAAGAAATGCCAGAAAAGAACAAACCCACTTCCTTAGATTCTGCCTTCTGAATACTTGTGGCAAATATCAGTAAGCTGTAGGGTGTTTAAGATTAGGACTCTCCTTGAATGACAGAGAGATCTATTGCAAATCTTGGATCAGATTTCTGGCTAAAGTTTGCAGCCATTTGAATCTGCAGAAAAGAGACTTCAACAAAAAGCACTTTGTTTTTGCTCTCAATATGAACTGAAACAGAATCTTTCATGGCTGTTTGAAGTTGCTTTAGTTTTATAATATTTTTAAAAAATTAAATTATCACTTTTCATCTTCTTTTTTTTTTCCTCCAGATTTGGCACTGAAAATTGGCTACCCTTGCACAACTTCTGCTGCGCTAATCTTGTCAGCCAGGAAATGCATAGTCCTGTAAGTGGTAAATAAATTGTTGATTTTCTTGCTTCATTTTTAGAATAGTCATTTACTATTGCTATTCCTATTAATTAATCCAGTATTTTTCCAACTTGAATAAACAGAAAGCTGTATAGCCAAAATGAAAAAAAAAAAACCAAACCACCACCAACAAACTACTACTAGAATAAGAAAACTTTCTGATGGAGGTAACTTTGAGATACAAGTTCTGCAGTTACTCAGGTGTTAGGTGAAGTGGCTCCACTGAGCTCAACCATATTTCTTTGCAATTATTCAAATGTGTTACATTGAAAATACTGAACTGATGGATAATGAAGTCAGTCATTCAGTTTCAACTGATTATGAATCAAGCCTTAAATGCTGTAGAACTTACCTGAAATTCTCTCATTCACCTTATATTGGAAAATGAATCTTTTCACGGCTGGCTGCTTCAAAGCTAAGACAAATAGTTTTAGAAATGCAAGAAGTTGTGAAAGGGCTGCTGTCTTTTTCTGGATTTTAAATCAATTGCATCTCTTCTGCTGGGCAAGATGATTATTTCTTTACAATAGTTTTTCTGTGTAATAATAAATGCAAGATGAATGACTACATCAAAACAAGGATGACACTAGCAGCATTTAGGATAACTTTGTTTCAGAAAGGAAGGGGATTTTTAAAAGCATATTAGGAATAGAAAAGACATTATTATTACAGTGATATATTTATGAGAAAGCCAAATGTCTCTGGTAAGCTGAAAAATTTTGTGTAACATTCAGAGATCACTGGAGTAATGTGAATCTCTTATTTATTTCTGTGGTGCAGCTCTTTTGCAACTCAAGTTTTTTTCTAACAGTAACACATTATGAGAGTTATACTTGCTAGTAATTACTTTGTACAGTTACACAACCAAACTAAAACTTCAGAGTGCTTCAAAGAAACTCCAGTTTATGTTTTTCCTTTGATGTTTGTAATTATAATGATCATGTTGTTACTCCTTTCATTCCAGAAGGGGCTGATTCCAAACTCAGTGAGCCTATTGAATGAAGTGGTCTGAGCCATAAAGATGATGAAGGGATTGGAGCATCTCCCTTATGAGGAAAGGCTGAGGGAGCTGAGTCTCTTTAGCTTGGAGGAGACTGAGGGGTGACCTCATTCATATTTATAAATATGTAAAGGATGAGTGTCAAGAGGATGGAGCCAGGCTCTCCTCAGTTACCTTCAATGATAGGACAAGGGGGAATGGGTGCAAGCTGGGACACAGGAGTTTCCGCAGAAATTTAAGAATAAACTTTGTCAGGGTGAGGGTGAGAGAACAGTGGCATAGGCTGCTCAGAGAGGGTATGGGGTCTCCTTCTCTGGAGACATTCAAAACCCCCATGGATGCCTTCATGTGTGACCTGATCTGTGTGTTCCTGCTCCAACAGGGCATTGGACTAGATAATTTCTTGAGGTCCCTTCCAATCCCTGATATTCTGTGATTCTTTGATGTCACAAAAGAATTGCGAATATTACAAAGTGGTTGCGCTAGATTCAGTCAAGTAATTTTATTTCTAATATCACAACTTGGTGATCAAGTCTGACCTCTCTGAATGCCAGAGGTGAACTCAAAATTGTCAGATTTTTCAGGTACTTGTGTTTTGTAGAAATGGAGCAAAAAGCCGAAAAATATAGATCCTAATAAACAAGAATTTGGTTGAGGCTAGAAAGTTGAAGGTAGCTGCTGAGCTGTGAAAACCAGACTGAAGTACTGAAATAACAGATTAAATCCCACCTAATGAGTCCTGAAGTAAGATGAACTATCAGAGACAAAGAGAAGAAATGCTTGTCTGTGTCTGTTGAACCCAATTGATCAGCATATGAGAATACCTAATTTGTAATTTTATTGTCTAGTGGAGAGATAATACAGAAATGGCAAAGATCTGACCTAGAGCAGAAACATGCCATGAGCTCTCATTTAGGTCTTAAAAATAGGAAGAAGTGTAAAGCTATTTCTGACATTAGTCCACAGCCCAACTTGGTTGTAGCTGTTGACTGGGAATGCCAGGGCTCAACTGCCCTGATACAGAGGAAGCAGAAAACTTGCTGCCAAGGAAGGTTCAAACCAAGCATGTTTCTACCCCTTCACACATTGTTTGGGATTCTCAGGGCTAGGGAGCCTCCATCAACCTAGAAGACTCAGTCCAAGACCAGATGACAACAATACCTGGTAGAGAAGAGGGAGGTATCTTCAAACACAAACCCACGTGCTAGTGATGAGCAGCAGGCAGCTTCTATTGCAAGAGTTAGTCCTACTTCCCACAACTATTTCAAGCTGTCAGTCCTCCTCTGAATGAAAATTCTGAGCAGGCCAGTTAGACTGTTCTGCCTTTTGCCCATCTTTTCTTACCCACAACCTATCCTATTTGCAGACTTTTGACTTTAACTTTTCTTTAGTATACTCCCCACGCCTTGCGCTTAAGTGGAAGGGGCTAGGGGAGGAAACTCTAAGGGAGCAGTGTTTTTTTCCTTAGCCTTGAATGAGCGACGTGCTGCAAGATGGCCATGCTTTTCCAAGAAGTGAAATAAAGTCATGTTAAAAAAAACACCTCCTGTGTGATGCTGGGAGTCACTACCTGCCTCTGATGACTCCAAATTAGTGCTAACTTTTTTGAAGTAACTAATAGATTTATATGAGGGCAGAGTCTGTTTTCCATTGCTCTTAGAGCTATGTTAGTTAATTATACAGCTGAGAGTTACGACAAGAAACAGTTCAAACATAGATAAAAAATATCCCGCACCTTTTATGAATCTTTGAAATTAATCTTGGCATGGAAGGGAGCCTAGGATGGCAGCAGTTGCCCTCTTACCACTAACATGGAGATAGAAGAAATTAGTATTGGGAGGACTCACCTTAGTTCCACTTTTTTTCCATAAGATTTCTGACTTTACTATGTATCCCAGAGTTTAATGTAGTGGGTCATCCTAATTGAGATATTTCACTTTGATGTTGTCTCTGCCTATGTCAGAGTGTTGGAACTAGATGATCCTTAAGGTCCCTTCCAACCTAAACTATTCTATGATTCTGTGCTTCTATGTTTCTGTGTTGACTATTCACTGATAAGTCCATGTCAGAATGTACCAGATTTGTCAGATTGATGAATATTCAATTTTTTAAGCAAAAAAAACCAACCTTCTTGGGACAAAAAAAAGTGTCCATGCAATAGTACTCTATGGCTAACTGGGAATGTGAGAATATAGCATTCACATCTGATTAGAAAAACAGAGAAGTGAAACTCATTCTTCTGTACCCTGGACATGTCTTGTAATTCCTCTGTTCTTATTTGAAAGGGAAGCAAATAAAGCAACTTCATAAGTAACTATTTGCTTTCTTTTATCTAATAGATAAATGTTAGAAAAGCTTTATTATTTAACTATAGAGAATGTTCAATTTGACTCATCTCCCTCCCTCCTGTCCTCCTTCACATCTCTCTTTCCTTTTTTCAGCAATATATTTCAAATTTTTTCTACAGTCCTACCAAGAGAAGTTGTTTCATACAAGAATTTTTGACTCAAATCCTGAAAAAGGTCACATGAGAATGGAAAGACCAGCAGAGATGTGCAGGAAGGAACTGAGAGAGGAGGATGCAAAGCCGTAAATCTTCGCTGCACACATTAGTGTGTCATGCTTCACCTTCCTTTCTGAGTGAGGCATAACTTCCCTGTCTCTTCTGGGGATGATTCCCCACAACCACTCTGCTCTTAAGGTCCCTCTTCTTAGTTCCAGGGGTCTCGTTCTTTGTGCTTAGATGCTTATCACCTCTGCATGGAAACCATACAAGTGGCTTTGTTTAACAAACCAAATAATAATAATTTATCATAATTATTCACCAGCTGGACATTTAAAGGAGTAAAAACCTTTGTACTATGTACTTGTTGCCTTGAAGCTCTTTAGTCTAAACCTTTATTAATAATGTTCTCATGGCTTTTTTTTTTATTTGCTAAAGTAGCTGGATACTGTGCTGCACATCAAAGGAATTTTGGTTTTTAGAAGCAATGGTAAGTGTTATGCAGTGCATTCCCCCCTCTTTGATCGCCATCCACAGCACAAATATATCTCATTAACCAATATTTTCTTAATTTCCTCTTTTTCTTTCTGCCAGTGCCAGAGCTCTGTTTCCGATTTGCTATGCTTTTTTATAAATGAGGGGAAGATTTCTCTGGCTATCTTCTGTCTAAAAGGTAAATTTCTCATTACTTTAGGAATGAAACTGTATCTGTTGTAACTAGGGCTTAATCTAAGCCTCCCCAGCTTGAATGTCAAAGAGGGAATATTGAAGCAATTAGAACAGACCATAAGCCTGTGAGCAGTCCATTGGCCAGGATTCATTCACATACAATATTTGGTGTACCCTTGCCAAATGGAGACAAATTAATGAAAGTCACAGTCTGTTCACAGACAATTCTTGAGAAAAGTGACAAATTTGCTGAACAAATTGTGACTTGCTCATCCACTTCCAGTCGAGACTAGAAATTATTATGAGTAACTGCTGTACTTTCTGCTCTGAGATGCAGTCCTCTTGTATCTCCATCTAAACTGCTTGGTAGTGTTGTAGTGGGACTCCACACACTTGTTGCCGTGGTGTGAATGAACAACTTGAGAAACAATCTAAAGATTGCAAGTAAATGCCAGGAGAACCTGGAGAGACTTCTGAAGAAAAGCTTGTGTTGAAAACTCCAATCATTTACTGCCCAAATCCCGAATTTCATCAAGCCAGGTATGTGGGCTGTATGTACCCCCAGTGTGAGGGACAACTGGGTGCTTCCAGGCTCTGGCTGACCTCAAGAAATGAGCATGTCAAGAGAGGAATCCAGTGGTGATAAGGAGTTGCATCAACAGAACAAGTTTTAGGGACTTGAGAACAAACAGTGACTAATATTACATGTTTTTAAGGAGAGTTTATTTCTTTCCAGTCTCAGAGGTGACCCATTCCTACCCTTTGATGGCCACTATTTCAAGTGGTTTATCTGTTTCACTCCTCCAGTGTAAAACATGAGACTTCACCTCCCTGTGTTGCAGACGCTTGTGAGTTTTTTCTCAGTTGCTTTATTTTATTTATTTTTTCTTTCTCTCCTATATGTTTTCTATTTGTATTCACGTTCTTGGTGCCAGAATTTTTGGTGCATCTGCTGCCACCAAAGAGTGGTTGTGCTGGGAAAATCCAACTCCTTGGGGGTGGAAAGGAGAGAATGGATGATTATATATCCATTCTATTGAACAAAGCTGGCTTCTGTTGCCATTTTTAACACTCCAGTATTGCTGCAATTAATTTGATGCATCTGTTCCTGAACTACCTCCCATAGTTCTAGTCCTTATTAGACTCCCAACTCAGTGTTGATTTAGGCCTGTTTGTTCCAACCCATGTTGCATTCCCATAAATTCTTTGCTATTTTAAAGCAGTTTAGCCACTTTTAAAATCCTACAAGATTAAAGCTACAATAAACTTCAGTCTTCATGATGTTATTAAACATAGAATCATG
>VZTY01001575.1:0-35716 GCA_013400935.1 Turnix velox
TCTATGATTCTATGAATCACTTACAATGCAGATCTAGCCAAGAAGAAAAATTAATTTGGCTCATATAGGGTGTGTTTGTATATATATTATATTAGGAGGCATATTCTATAACTGTGTAGCTTGTTTTTTTCATGCTAAGCCATAGCTGAATTCTAAATAAGACATTTTTTGTTAAAAAATAACAGCAATTTTTGTTATTCTTAACAGAATGAAAATGTGGTGTTTTTTGTCTCTTTTTGTTTATATTTTCACTTGTTTTATCAACTCATTCTTGAAAAATAATATTCTTGTTACATTTGTTGTATTTGTCACTAGCCATTGATAAATTAGTTACTTCACCACCACAGCTGCTTAGTTGTGGAAGAAGTTAGAGTGTATTTGAGGCTTCCTAAAGGTTTTCCTCTCCTATGCCTCAAATGACAGCTTCCATATATTAATGTATTTCTTCAGTTGTATGATAAAATGCTTGTCTTGCTGCACTCAAAGGACCAAACAGGAGCAGTGACAGGCAGGGGAACCTGAACTGCCTAATAGACACATTAGCATCCAGCTTCTCCCAGGAGTGTGATCAGCATTGGGACCCATTTTATTTATTAAATTTATTTATTTGATAATGTATTTAATTGATAATAATTATTATTTTGTGTTTTAGAAGTTATTTGGAGCCATTGGGATATGTATTTAGTGAGTTCTATGAAGTATATTTTTGAACTATTTGTGATGTCAGAGCAAATGTAATTAAAGCAAGTATTCTCTGGAGATTGAGGGGGGTTACTGCCAACAGGAGCACAAGACATATTAAGGGTTGTAGGAAGATCATTTGGGGCTTCTGCAAAACTTACTGTGCATTGTTTAGGCAAGAAACTGTGGGTGGGAAAGTGAAGGATCAAGGTGGTTTTGGAGAGGATCAGTTGTGAGAAAATAAGAGAGATAAGGACCCAGTCATGTAAACAGGCTGCTGGTCAGTACACCTGTCAGGTCTACACATTATCAACGCAGTATATTCGATTTCTTAACAAATCCAGTTTTTCACTAGTTACCTGGCTGAGGGGGCTTACTTTGTATATATTTAAACGCCAGCAACTGGAGTTGAACCACAAGTCATAGTGGCCCATATGTAGCATTGCCAGAAACCTAAGAGCCTGTAAATGATGAAAATCAAGTGCCAGGAATGCTAGTTGACCAGACATCATAGGAACTGTGCATCTGTGATGCCAGCAGCTGGAGTGAGTGAGCTTATATGAAGAGGTCTGCAATCACTAGCAAATAGATGATATTTGCTATGGATCACAGAGTAACTAGTTACTAGAGTAAGTAGGTCGGGAAGTAGGCCAGGGAGTGACCAGAGTCTGCAGGATGAATGAGACATCTGTTTGTTTTACGTGTGCACCTGTGAATGAGAAAGATGGAGGAGCTATTTCCTGAAGGGACCAGGAGGTCCACATCATTTACTGGGGAGCCCATAAGTTCTGTAGTTCTATATGTCATATATCTCTGTACAGCTAGAGACAGGATGAACGAAGGTCCAGCTACTGTGTAGACTAAGTGTCTAAGACCAGTTCCTGGAGGGTTTGCCAGTGCATGTAGCTAAAGGAAGTTCGGTGGAGTGGCCCTTGGTGGCTCACATGTCGAAGTACAGCAAGCTGGAAAAACAGGAAGCCACAACCAACTGCTGGGTAGGTTGTATTCCCAAAAATCAGTTAGTAGAGGATCCTTAATATTGCTTTGTAGGCATGTGAAGGGATGTATCAGTGAGTGAGGGCATTTGAAAACTAGGAAAAGGAGTGGGGCTGCAAGGTTCAAGTGCTTGTATGCACAGGTCCCAGCAAATAGGAAGTCTGCAGACCCAGAGGTCAGCTACTGGAGGCTGAACTTTTAAGAGCAGTCATTGCAGGCATCCATATTGTATATAAATGCATATGTATTTCCACTAACAGATCTTCATCGTGACCAGCCTGAAAGGGAATCAGAAAAGGGCTGTTAGTTGTGCTGTTTCTGTTTACATGGCTGGTGAGTGTTTCTGTCTGTGTTGATTGTAATGGCTGACCATTTTTATCAAGTAGACTTGAATTGTTCTTGATCCATTCAGCCATATTCCATATTGGTTGGACCCATGGACATGGAGCTGCAGCAGCCATGCATATGTGAGATTATTGGGTTGGGCAACCCCTAATTATTTTTGCCACAAGCCCAGAGAATTCTTTTTCTTTTCAGTCCTCACAGAGAACATTTGCATTCTTTCTACGTGTTCGTGTTCAAGGAGCAATCATACAAAGGCAAAATAAGCCTGGTAGTATTTCAGTTTTTTTCCATAAGTCTCTTAAGCCAGAGAGTTTGCTGTTTGGGACATTCAGCTGCATATCAAAACAAACTCTGTAGATGTTCCCTTTTGCCCTACTGCCCTTTGCCTTCTCTACCATTGTATATGTGTAGTGGGATATACATAGAATTCAACTGGACAAGGCTGGGCTGCTGTAGTTTAGGCTGGCTTACAGAGGGCTGATGATCAAGATGACCTCTACATCTCCCTTCCAGCCTCTTTCCTTCTATAATTCTGCAGTCTGGTCATTCTTGGCACCAGCTTCTCAACTCACATGTAAAAGGGTTTATTTCACTGTCTTCTCAGGATCAACTTTTTTCTCAGTGGCAGTAGTTCAAGTAGACTTGAATTGTTCTTGCACCACTCCACTGTTAAGACACTGACAACAAGTGTTAAATCCAGAAGGCTGTCAGGCCAGCTCTGCAATCTGTTAGGGTGTCTCTGCCTTCATGTAGATTGTCTAGAGTTCAATCAGCCTTGGGTCAATTGTCATCCTCCTGCATCATAAGAATACTTTGCCTGTAACACAGACATCTTATTTGAAAGTAGAGGTGAACCAAGATCTGAAAATCATTAACATATCTATTCTGAAAAGCCTGATCTGTAATAGCAACTTCCAACCTCTGCCAAATTAGTCTTGATGTTTACATTACATTATAGTGCAGCCCAAGAGACTGGTTTGTGGCATAATTGTAGGCTGGTGCTTGCATATGTCAAGGTTTTTTTTCACCCTTTCTGGCCTGCAAAGACAGAGGACATTGAAATGAGAGTTCAGTTAATTCTGAATTTTATTTTAAAAGAATGTAAGTAATTCCTTTGATTCTGTTACAAAAGATTGTGGATTTTTCAATTTGGGAAAGAGTACAGAAAGTACAGAAAAATTTCTGATCAGCTATGTTTCTCGTCTTTGTACTAAGGGAGCAGTCTTAACAATGAATTAGAATCTGATTCTTCATACGTGTAAGATTAAAGCAGAAATCAAAGAAGATTTGTTATAATTTTGTGTATTTAAAAGCTTCCAAAATGCTGAGATACTTCAATTATTCCTAATTTTTAATCCATAGTGGAATATCATTCTGTTAGTACTCAGTAAGTGTTATTTCTGGCTGGATCATGGACTGTCCTGGGCCTGGGTCTGAACTGGTGCTGCACTACCCTTGATTTTGAGCCAGATAGAAAGAATGTATTGTTTTTGATGCCAGGTTGGTAAATTCAGTTGAACAGACTATTGCTATTTACCTTGAAAAGAAGTATACTGGTCTGACTCAGTACCGTGAGCATGTGGTGCAATGTTACATCAGTACTAATAAAGTGAAATAGTGAAGGCTTATTACTGCTGCACTGATAAGTAGTCATTCATACTGTTAAATTGCTAACCCAGTCATGGATTTGGCCCATGCCAACTAAACTTCTCCTAAACAGTGCCTAGGTATAGGTCAGAGGTTAGAAGGAACTAAGGATCATTCATGAAATGGGGCAATCATTTGGGGGCAATCGGGCACTTCTGTGGAGCTGTGCCTTGTATCCTTGGAGTTAGAGAACAAGCCAACAGCTTATTTGATTTATGATTTATGCAGCTACTGCAACTGACGTTCTGATTCAAGGCATACAGCCAGTAGGAAAGGGAAAAAAACAGGGAGGGGCTTTTTGCTCTAGGTCACCAGATGAGATTTTTGCACACAGCATTCTTGTATATTTTTGTAATGCTTTCTGACTTAAAATACTCATTGTGAGAGGGGCTGTGCATTCTGCTTCAGGCTGTCTGTATCTATTCACCCATGAAGTATTCATGTGCTTGATAAAGATTTCCTTGTCTTTGTAGAGAAGCTGGCTGGAGAATATGCTTCCCACTGGTTGTGGCAGAGCCCAAGCTTCTATGCAAGTCTTTTCTCTCTTCTCCTTTGCATTCTCACTTTTTATCTGGCTTCCCATGCCCTAATTAACTTTTGTCTATTTTATTTTCTCCTAAAGAATCCCTGGGATAGTTACATAACACTTTGGTAAAGAATCTCAGGCCTGATTAGGAAAAAAGTCCTTCCTTGATGGAAAATGACTGTATATTGTGAGAAACAGTAGCTCACAAATGAATTTTTTTTTTAAAATCTGAAGTAAAATAAAAGTTGAAAAAATTTCTTGCAAAAGTTTGAGGCAGCTGAATCGAGCACCCCAGCAGAAAAGAGAGGGGGGCTGGGGCGCACCTCGCAGTTAACAGTCACAGTGTTTATTCTATTTCTGCAGTCAGAGTTTCTCTCATTTAATTTCCCCTTGGTCAGGGTGCCAAGAAATTTCCAATTTTCATCATGTGTACAGCTCCATTTGGCCTCTTCAGTCTCTTCCAACCCTGAAGGCATTACCTGAACTTCTACAAAGTCAAACTAAAATAACAGAAAGTAAAAAGATTGGCTAAAACTATTAAAAGGCTGTGTAAAGCTTAAGACAGTGAAAGATTGAGGATTCTCTGCAATCTCTGCCAACAGCAGACTTGCTAAATGAAAGATCATGGAGTTGGGGGAGGAAAGGGACAGATAAGAAGGAAAAAGTCCTTGAGGCTACAAACTTCAAATTAGCAGAGTAGAAGAGAAAAAAACAAAAACCCCAGGAAGAAATTAACCCTGAAAGGGGTAAAGACTGCTTCATGAGCCACAAAATGGATGAAGCAAAACCTTTGTTTAGAGAATCATAGAATCATAGAGTTGGAAGGGACCTTCAAAGACCATGTAGTCCAACCCCCCTTGCAGCAAGCACAGACATCCTGCACTAGCTCCTCCCCCTCTCTGGGAAATCCGTTCCAGCGTTTCACCAACCTCATGGTTGAAAATTTTCTGTCTAATGTCTAATCCAAACAAGCCCTGTTCTAGTGTAAAACCATTGCCCATTGTCCTGTCACTGCATGCCCTGGCAAACAGTCCTCCCCATTCAGGTACTGTGAGGCCCCTGTGAGATCTCCCCACCAGCTTTTTCAGCCTGTCCTCACAGGAGAGGTGCTCCAGCACCCTGATCATCCTTGTGGCCACTTCTGGACTCTCTCCAACAGGTCTGTGTCTTTCTTGAGCTGAGGGCACCAGAAATGGACACAGTACTCCAGGTAGGGTCTTGTGAGAGTAGAATAAAGAGGCGNAGTACTCCAGGTAGGGTTTTGTGAGAGTAGAATAAAGAGGCGGAATCACCTCTCAATCTGCTGACCATGGCTCTTCTGATGCAGTCTTCTAGGCTGCAGGCGCATGCTGTTGGCTCATCTCCATCTTTTCATCCATCATTACTGCAGAGTCCTTTTCCAGAGAGTTGCTCTCTATCACATCACCTCCCAGTCTGTATTGCTGATGAGGATTGGCCTGGATCAAATGCAGCACCCTGCACTTGTCCTTTTTGAACTTCGTGAAGTTTGCACGGGCCCACCCCTACAGCCTGTCCAGATCCGTCCCTCTGGATGACAACCTATCCCTCCAGTGTGTTGACCACATCACTCAGTTTGGTGTCATCCACAAACTTGCTCCCCGATCACAATATTATTTGAAAATATTAAAGCTGTGTTTGAGAATCTAGGGGCAAAGTAATGGCATGAGAAGTGCAATCTTTGTGGGAAACTGGGAAATGAAGACAGTAAACAACCTGGGGATACATTAAACGTCCTTCTACAGATGCTTTGTCATGTAGTGGAGACATCAGAGCTGAGTTATTATTGGATAATAAGTTGCTCATCACTTCCTGAGTTTTGTTAGGCCATTTTAGTTGGGCTGTGCTTTAACTGTAACTAGTAGCTCTTTCCAATCAAGATGTTTTGCACTACTTTTGAAACAAGAAATTGCAATTGCCATTCAGGAAGTTTTAAGAAATACATGATCTCTTGTAGGAATCTAGGGAGTATCAGTGAGTTCAGGGACCTTGATGAAGGCTGAGATCTGGATAAACTCACTTTATTATGGCTGTCTTAGGATGAATCTAGTCTTTCCTTGATGCGATTGATGTGGACTGAATCCCCAGGAGCATTGATGGGGACATGGAAGTTAGTAATCTATAATTTGGTAGCAGAAAGTATTGAGGATATCTCATTATAAAATATGTGATCTCTCATAAAATATGGGACCTTTGGAAGGGGTGTAATTAGGCTTGTTTATAAATAAGGTTGGTGTTCCTTTGTAGGTTTTTTATTTTGTTTACTTTGTTACTAAACAAAGTAACAGTACAGAAAAATTAAAATTAAGCAAACAAAAGAGTTTGACTTCCCTGAACTTAAAAAAAAGCAATTGTTACGATATGAATCAATGCAAGTAAACACTGATTTGATGCAGTCTTTTTCTCCCCGTGTCCTCACTTAAAATGTACACAGAAAAGCGTGCATGCTTGCATGCGAATGACTTCCAGGGTGGTCTTGTATCTAGAAAATACTATGTGTGTAGCTTGCACTGTGACAGTTTCTTCTGTATTTCTTTGTACCTGAATGGAGAATAACATTCCAAGAGCAGTCAAGTCTAATACCTGTCTTCAGTCGTAGATTCAGTAGCAGTGGAAAATGCATACTAGCTGTGGGAATAAACTAGGTCTGCGAAGTCCTGCATGAACCTGAGCAGTATAATGCAAAACATCAGTATAATGCTGATTTTCTGATAAAATTGGGACTTGTATGCAGACTTGCAGTCTCATGTGCAGCTCCAGAACAAAGTGACTCAATTAGCAGGATCATCTTCCTAAACTCCCATGGAGATTTGTTTGCCGAGCTGGAAACAGAAGTGTCTTGGCCTTGTGCCCACATTTCAGCCTGTAAATAAAATGGGCAACCATAGTCCTAAGAAGGTTGACATGCATTCATATACCTCATCTGTCTGTCCCACCCTTTCCTTTCTAAGAAGAGGATGACCTCATCTGTACAGCTTATTGTGATAACTCTGCTCCATGCTATCAGTGTGCTTACACTTTGCTTTGGGGAAGGTTTTGTGTGGCCAGAATATTGCCAAACAGCTTGCTAACCATGAATTAGCATGCTTACATTCCTAGTGCCTCTGCATCTGTCTTGATGCTGTTTAATTTACTAGTATGGACATAGGCTGTCATACTTAATCTCAGAACACAAATACTCAGTTTTGGATGTGTGGAAGTCCTCTACAAGATATGTTCTGTTCGGTTTTTTTTCATAGACAGTCTTGTGGGGACAGATGAAACTTTAGTCTGCCTTAGGAAAACACATAACCATTTAAAAATTATCAAATTTTTCTTTTTAATATAAACAGAAATACTTCTGGATACAACTGGAGACACCTTAGAGATTGGCTGGACCACCCACCCTCCTGATGGGGTAAGCATTTCCCTTGTCCTCTATTTACCTGCACCTTTACTGGGAAGGCATGCATGCATGTGTCTGTTGAAGAAAGCAAAACTGGAAGCAATGAGATGTATTTTATGGATGCTGTACAATTTGAGTATGGTATGTTGTGAAAATCCAGATTGGTAAGAGAAAAGGATACTGGGTGGTATTCTGTTGCCATGTCCTTCTTCCTTTTGCTCTCCTTTAGAAGTACTCTTGAGATCTACAACAAAAAGAAAAGAAAAGAAAAGAAAAGAAAAGAAAAGAAAAGAAAAGAAAAGAAAAGAAAAGAAAAGAAAAGAAAAGAAAAGAAAAGAAAAGAAAAGAAAAGAAAAGAAAAGAAAAGAAAAGAAGCAAAGAACATCTAAGCCCAACTGCCTGACCAAGTCAGGGCTGACAAAAAATCTAAGTGTGTTATTAAGGGCATTGTCCAAATGCCTATTCAACATTGATAGGCATGGTACATCAGCCACCTCTCTAGGAAGCCTGTTGCTGTGTTTGATGAACCTCTCAGTAAAGAAATTTTTCATAATGTCAGTTCTGAACTGTGCCTGATGCAGCTTTACCCTGTGGCCTCTTTTTATCCAAACTAGACAAACCCAGGGTCCTTGACCTGGGTCTTTCTATAAGCTTTGCTGCCCTCCTCTGTAGGCATTCAGGGACCATCATTCTTAAACCGTGAGGCCTAGAACTGTACACAGTACTCAAGGAGAGACCACCAAAACTGTACAGAGTGGGTTAATCATCTTTTTCGACCAGCTGGTTATGCTGCATTTGATGATTTGCCCTTTTGCATGCCAGGACACATTGCTAGCTCCTGTTGAGCTAGCTGTCAAGCAGCACCACCAGATCCCTTTCTGCAGGGCTGCTTTACATCTATGTCTCATCCAGTTTATACTTGTATCTGGTGGTTCTGCTTTCCAACCCCATAATCCTCACCTAGAGGTTGTCAACCACATCATTACTGATAGTAAGGGCTGTAACAGTAAAACCTTTTGCTTACATACAGTGCAACTGATCTACCTCCCCTACCCTGCCTGTCCCTCCTGAAAAGCCTGTAACTCTCCATCCCAGCAATCCAGTTGGTGGACTCGTTTCACTAAGTTTTACTAATACCAATGAACTTTGGTAGCTAACAAATGCATCCAAATGCATCCTTTTTTTTCTCATGTTGAGACAGTCTGTGTACAAGCATTTCGGATGTGCCCCTCCATGATCCCAGGTGTAGCATTAATGTTCCCACTTTCAGGCAATACCATGCTTTGCTTATATTCACATCTGCTTGTGTCCCCTTCCACCACTGATTATGGATTAAAAACCTTTTAATCAGTGGCACCAGTTTATGAGCAAAGGCACATTTTCCTCATCAAGACAAGTAGATACCATCAGGCCTCAGCATACCTTCTGCCATGAAAACTGTTCCATGGTTGTAAACCTAAAAATTTTGGAAGGGACTGTCAGTCCTGAATCCAGAAATTGGTATTTTGAGGTCACCAGTTTCTTCCACAGTATCTCCCCATTAGGACTGAGGAGAATTCTACCTATGCTCCTGAACTTTTCATCATCTTCCCAGGTCCCTGAAATCTCTTCATTGACCTTAGACTTTCTGTTGCAAGATCACTTGTGCCCACATGAAAGAGCAAGAGTAGTCTAAAGGCTGGAACAGGCTCTTCCATCATTTGTTGACTTCTTTAATCTAGACTGTGTGAACACAGAAAAATTCCTGAAAAGATGGTTCAGTCTGTAAATGACCCCATGACCACAACTTGCTATTGTTTCTTCTTGGCACTGGTCCTAAGGCATGTCTTACTGCAAAGAGCTGGTTAATACGATCTCGGGTAGAGTGCTTACATAGGTTCCTTCTCTTTTGACCCATTATCCACTATGTCTGTTATACGCAAGTTCATGTACCAATTCAATAAGGAAGATGAGAAAGTAAGGAGGGGTTTCTCTTACAGCTTTGTGCAATAACCTGCTTCCACCACTCCCTATCCCTCCCTTATGCCTTCTTCCTGTCACAGAACAGATCCTGGTTCTGCCTCCACAGTGGCTGTGCTGAGTAGGCTTGTGTGCATCAGAGATGGCAGAGCAGAGCTCCAACTGTAAAGATGAGTGAAAACGACTTCTGCTTTGATGTTTTCTCCAAAGAACAGTGTCTTTTTTGTCTGTCTCAAATTATTTTGTTATGCATGTTGTCTCTGGAGATAAGAGACAGAAGAAAGTGTGATTCCAATTTTAAGATTCTCAGTGCCATGTGAGAAGTTTGCATAAATTGTTTTCTGCAAGCTGTAACAGGCTCTTTTTGGGGTCTTATGTCCTGCTTGGGATGCCTGCAGCAGGTTCAAGTCCTGTCGCAGATGTGCCAAAGGCAAGAAGGTGGCCTCTCCTTTATTTTTCTTGCAGTTGAACACAATCCATGCTTTTATGACTATTAATTTTATTTTCCCTTTTCTCCCCTATATATCCATTGCAGTGGGATGAGGTAAGTGTCTGGTATGACAAGAACCGCCCGATTCGAACCTTTCAAGTCTGTAATGTAGCTGAACCAGGTCAGAATAACTGGCTGCGTACCCACTTCATAGAACGACGAGGAGCTCACCGAGTCCATGTCCGCCTCCATTTCTCAGTGAGAGACTGTGCCAGCATGCGCACTGTAGCCTCTTCTTGCAAGGAGACTTTCACACTTTATTACCACCAGTCAGAAGTTGATATAGCCTCTCAGGAGCTGCCAGAGTGGCGTGCGGGCCCTTGGACCAAAGTGGATACTATTGCAGCTGATGAAAGCTTTTCTCAGGTGGACAGCACTGGGAAGATGGAAAAGATGAATGTTAAAGTACGGAGCTTTGGGCCACTCACCAAGCATGGATTTTATCTGGCCTTTCAAGACTCAGGAGCCTGCGTGTCTCTGGTGGCAGTTCAAGTCTTCTTCTACAAGTGTCCAGCTGTGGTGAAAGGATTTGCCTCCTTCCCAGAAACTTTTGCTGGAGGGGAGAGGACCTCACTGGTGGAGTCACCAGGGACGTGTGTACCAAATGCTGAAGAGACGAGCATGACTGGATCTTCAGGTGTTCGGTTGCACTGCAATGGAGAAGGAGAGTGGATGGTGGCCATTGGACGATGTACTTGCAAGGCTGGGTACCAGCCTGTTGATGATGAACGAGCCTGCCAAGGTGAGAGTTCCTTCTCCCAACCCCATAGGCAGACACTTCTTTGTTGATGCTCTGTACTGGTAGTATTTGACTTTTGCCAAAAGTTCACAGATCTAGAAGATTAAATGACTTTTTACCAACAATGGTTACTAGCAACCTTTTCTGGCAATTTTAGAACATCAGACTGGATTTGGAGCAACCACCTCTTTGTGCCAAGAACATAGTTGGAAATTCCACTCATCCCTTAGTTCAAACTGCTGCCAGAGAGAGCCAGTTATGCTACCTATATAGAATTAGTAGGAGTTGTAACTATACAGATGTAACATAGTTCCACTTCTTTACCAAGAAGCAGTAGCATTATAGGAGTGCTGCAACATGAAGCAGAGATGAGCCTAGAGTTCATACACTGTACTACCATCATAACTAGTTTGGATCCTTTTGCTAGTGGTCATGGAACTAGTGACTAAAAAAAAGGAAGAGGAAATGGCAGCAGCCTTTTCATGGGAGGGGAAATACACAGCAGGAATATGTGAGCCTGGATCAGTAATTAAAACCAGTCATAATAGTATTATCATTATCTCTAATGTGCTTTATGCCCTGAGTCCCATGTTCTTTTCTGTGAAATGGTTGTAGAAGGGAGTGGAAAAATTACATATCACCTAGTAATGATACTGGGCCAAAATCTAGACAAACCTGGACACTCTGTCTAATGTTACGACTCTTCCTGTGGCAAGCCTGAGACAGACAGTGCATAAGACCAGACAGCTTATGTTGGTTCTATAACTTTGTTTGTAATGTTATTCTGGTGCTTCCTTGGTTATGGTAATGTATCTACTCAAGTACTCAAGATCTCTTAGCAATTTAAAGTGTTGCTCCACCACACTTGGTACTCTAAGAATCGTATGCTATTGGACCCCAATTTTGGCTGCAGACACACTTTTAAAGTTACATTGTAATTTATTCAATTGGAAGGTCAGCCAGGGCATTGAGGGTACTGGTATTCTGGCTAGCACCAAATGCAAATGCAATGGTCAGTTAATGGTTGTCAATCTGACTGTAAATTCCTATTTCATTAAGTGATTTGGGGCATGCAAAATAAATTTCTGAAAATACAGTTCATTGAGCAGGAGACTTACAAAACAATTAAAATTAAAAAGTGCTTTTTATTTATTTAAGCTTTTAAAATTATTGAATTATATGCGCCTTTTTATCCTACTCACCCTGAAAAAATGTTAACTACATTTATATAGTGCTGCTCCTGCGACAGAAAGCTCAGGTCTTAAAGAGGCTATATATAGCATTAGCTTTCTTGTCTATATCAGTGTCAGGATTAGTTTACAGTCCAGGTAAATAAAACAGCTCAGTCAATAATTTATTATCAGTTAGTTGTGTTAAGTACTCAAAAATACAGAAATTAGACTTGGCAAATAAAAATGGGGATTTAAAAAAAAAAAATCTGTCTTTGTTTTATTGTAGCATTCAATGAAAATTGATACTCTTTTGCAGCCCAAATATCACAGAAACTGGAAAGAGATGAAAATTATAAATATTTTAAGGAATAACTGAAATAATGACAGCCTATCAAGGTAAAAAGCCCTGTTCCCATTATTTACTTCCTGAGGTTCCATGAGCAGCAAAGAGCAGCCAAAGACAATCAAATAATGAGTCTTAATTTACAAGGTACTTTTTTTTCCCTCCTCCTATTGCTCCAAAATTCCTCTGGCTTGATCACCATTCATGATTTCTTCTCCTGCTAATAACATGTTGCTGTCCTGTCTGAATGGAGACATACTGAACCATTGTAGGTTGTCCCTTGCTTGGTGTTTCTTTGGGTGGAGTCCGATCCCAGAACTTCTCTTTATGTTCTCCCTTCTTAAGAAGTACACTTTGATACACAGTTGCTGTGGTGTTCTAGACTGAATACTGAATAAAAGCATTAGGGCAAGGGCAGATTTGTATTAATGATCCTGCAGGTTTCTTCTTAATAAAACTGAAGAATGAACTAAGGATAGGAAAAAGAATCGAGTTCCCTACTTAGACTTTAGTAGGAACATGGAGGCGTTGCCTTCCTTCTCACCATATGGAAGCCGATGGAGTCCTTCCTGGACCAGCTGTTACCTCATGATTTATTACAGGGAATCTAACAAGAATGTTTCTGAGCAGATACATAGACAATCCCTTCTTTTCCTGCTCCTATCATCAGTTGAGATATTTTCTTTCATCACTTTCATAAGAATGCCTGCTGTTTCACACTACATGGCCAACTTCTCTAGTTAAATGGAAGAGTGAAAGAACATCGTTGAGTTAGCTCTTTTGGTGATTTGGGATGTGATATGTGTGAGGTTCACTTTTATACTTTACCCAAGTAAAGTATCAGATGCTGAACAGACAAAGGGACAAGGGCAGTTTGCAAAGGAAAACGGAAGTCAGCTCCTCTTCTTTCTGTAGATGTGTACACACAAGGTGACCTGCCTTACTCATGGAAGGACAGAAACAAAAACTCTGGGCAACCAGAGTATCTTAGGCTATGGATTCTCAAAATTCTGGACTGCTTGGCTGTTCTCCCAGGTGTTCTCTTAGATTAATAGATTCATTAGTGAAAACAGCTGTACCCAGATTCTGTTCCCCCAAGTGAAATTCCACTACATCTTCCTATAATGTGTTCCTAGGGATTTACTGTCCACTGCTTATCATCAGCTTTCTTGCTAAAAGTCACTGGGAGTTGAAGGTACCAGATTTTGAAGATAGCAGTTGAAATTCGTGATTGAAGTATTTTTAAAAATACTGCAAAAATTACAATGTGGGGAAAAAAGAGAAATGTTTACTTGATAAAGTGCTAAGCTGACTTATAAATGAAGCGAACTCTACCTTGAAAAATCAACAAAATACAACTATTAATTTAATTATACCAATATGGTTTTTATCTCACATTGCTGAAAATGTGCTGCTACTACATCTGCGTGCCAAACATTTGCCATTATTCTTGAGCTACCCTCTAGCTTTTTCTTTACCTTTCTTCAGAAGACTGACTTTCGCCTTTGATTTCTGAGGAAGATCATAGGCTATAAGAGAAAAACATCAATGGGACCATACTGAACAAAGAGCGGAGGCAGCTGTTTAAATTATGACACTGAGAGTGGGTGTTTTAATCCTTACTGAAGTGCCCTTGTCAGACTTGAGCTGCTGATTCCTTGGTTGGATATCATAATGCATTTGTTTTACACATTAAGGTTCTGGTAGTGGACAGTCTAATGAGGTGGCCTCTATGCAAGAGGGCAAGGGCTATCCCATGCCAGAAATATCTTTCTCTGCAATGGGTCCACTGCAGAACAGTGCTGAGGTCATGTTTTTGTCACCTCTGTACAAACATATTTGAGAAGAGCCAGAAAACACTAACCAGAGAAAGCAGGAAGGAGGAAAATAAGATTGAGAAGTAGCTAAGGGAACGTAAAGGTCAGAAGGGAAGTGTTCCATGCACTGGAGCAGATATTCTCTGCAGTCTGTGGAAGAATCCATACAAGAGCACATGACTATTTCCTGAAGGAACTGCTACTCAGAGAGTCTACACTGGGATGGGCAAAAGAGTGAGTAGGAAGGAGTGACAGAGAGATACTGCATGCCCACCTTTGGTGGAGTGTTTGGAGTGAAGAGATGGGTTGAGCTCAGGAGAGTGGGGAGAAAAGATGTGTTTTAATATTTGTTTTTATTTTCTCACTATCTCAATCTATTTTAATCAGCACTAAGTTAAGATATTTTTCCCATGTCAAGTCTCTTTGGTGTGTGGTAGTAATAAGTAAGCAATTTGCTTGTCTTTATCCATGAGTATCCTCATGCAGTTTTGCCTGACTTGCTGTGGAGAGGGAGTGAGAGAGTGGCTGGGTGGGCGTTTGACTGCTCAGCAAGGTTAACTCAATCACACAGCTACTTCTCCTCTCTTCTTTCTCTGAATGTTTCTAAGAGTAGGGGAGGAAAAGGTCTGCCTGTCTTCTCCAGTAGCTGTAATTGGCTCGTCTGTAGTATGCAAGTGTGCACAAAGAAGTTAGAAGAGGATTCCATAAAATTTCTCACGTTTGTGGCCATATGTGGTCACTTCTGATTGCAGTAAATATCATCCCTGTATGACAGGAGCTAGGAACTGTGCACGCAGTTGAGCATTGTTTGATGGTTTATTTGCAAAAATAAATGCATGATTATCTTTGTAATATTAGAGGATGCTTTTTCTCATAAACCAGGATAAACTTTTCTCAGAATTTGAGGCTAAGGAAATGTTAAGATTAATGTCAAATTGGAAGCTTCAGGAATCTGCTAAAAATCTGCACATCCTATTAGCAAAAAAAAAAAATAAGGCACAATAAGTTCTTCTCAAATTTGAATTGCTTGAAGATTATTCCTTTAAAACTGTAGAATAATTCACATTACAGGAGCCCGTGGAAGTTCAATCACCTTCTGCAGTCTTATTCTTCTACATGCACATGCATTTTGGTGTTTTTACTATATGCACTGATTGCTCCGTACTTCTGTTTTTATCTTCCTGCTACTCAAATCTCTCCTATCATCTTGCCTTTTTTTCTTCATACCATCCATTCCCTGGCCATGTTTCAAGTGCAGAAGTAGCTAGTAATTGCTTCAGCTCTGCCTCTTTCACCTAAAAATCACTTACTCAACTGAATTCCTGTTAACAGTTGGGCAGAAACCAGTGCTTGGTCACTTAATTTATCTTAGTTGATTTGATGCTCCCTTTCCCATTTAAAAAACTCCAAAAGCTACACTTTATGTTTCTTTCATTTTCCACTGTCTTGTCTTCACCGAAAGAGTTGTAGAAACTATGAAACTCCAGATCAATCTCTTCACCATGCCTTGATTTAACTTTGGTCTCACCTTACACCAAACAAAATGCAAGATGATCTGCAGCATCACCTGTATCACTACTGGATTACATAAAGCTCTGTTTCTGTCTTCAACAGTTGAAGTTTCTTGTTCCCTCTTCCCTTGCTGTACTTAGTTTGGGTCTCACAATTTTTGCTCTCTCCTCTTGTCCAAGCGAGTTTCTTTGGTTCTTGGTCTGCCCCTTCTCCATTTTCATTTTGTTCACACACACCTCCCACCCTTCCACTTTTTCTGCTGGTTTTGATATTTGTTATTCTTAGAAGTCTGTCAGAAACTGTTCCTTTGGCCTCCAGGGTGGAACTTGTCTCTGGTGAGCAGTCAGGCAAATACAGGCAATGGAGGGTGGGTGAGTGCTGTAGCAGGGAGCTGAGGAAAATTGGGTCAGTGTCTCTGAGATGAGCTGTGCACAGCTGAAGTGTTGTGGCATTCTGACACTGTGCCAAGATATGAAAAATGACTGAGACAAGCTGAGAGAGAAGCGCTTGCGCAGTCAGAACTCTGCCTTCACTTTTATAACAGCCTTGACTTCATGGGATATGGCAGCTTGCTTTTCTCCCCGAGGTACTGGCTCTGCAACCCTCTGTCCCTGCACTGGGTGTTGTGAATCAATGTTATGATTTTCTGTGTTTTCTTGGAAAGTGCTGGTGCTTTGGGAATGACAAACCTGTACTATCCCGAATAAGATCTGCCCTTGTTCAGACTTTCTCTGGGGTGGCACTGAAATGGTATTGTTCACTGAAGCAAAACATGCAAGTCCTAGTGGTGGTGAGTTTGCTTTAGCTTGGGCATGCGTTTACAGTGAGCACAGCAGTCATCTGCAGGGAATGCAGGACCACAGCAAGTAGTCTTGATTCCATGATCTGCAGTAAGAAGGAAATGTAGGGTACATGATAAACAAAAAATCTCATGGTGTAAAGAAACGGATCCTTCAGAAACAAATGAGAGATGGATCATGTATGTGTAAGGAAATACAGCCTTAGGCTCACTGTAACTGCTGAAGTAAAAGGAAGTGGCCTTTGCCTATTTAGATTGCTAGGAGATTTTTTTTCTCTTTCCTCCTAACTTGACCTTTGAAATACTATTTATAAAGTGACTCGACTAAGGCAATACCAGGAAAAGCTCCATGTCATGGGAACAATAATTGTTGGAACAATTATCTGTGAGCTGAAGACTTGAGTGTAGTGAGCTAGCGTATCTTAGGCAATTTTGGAAAGGGATAAAGTTGCTCATAAATGTAAGCAACTCCCTGACTGGATGCAGAACAAGGAGTCAGGGTTTAGCTGGAAGTAGAAGGTGTGTGATAGCTGCAGTTCATGTCCATGGAGGGTATTCTTTAGGTACATGGAGCCCCACAAGTGTCTACTGTACTCAGTTCAGCCTTATTAATCAAAACTGCAAAAGTAAAATACAAGAAACTATGAATATTAGGTCATTGTCTTTTTCATACATATTTTCTCATTTTTGCCCTAACTCTCTTTTCATTAGGAAGGAGGTAAATAAAGTTTAATCACTGCAAATCAGGTCTGATTTCAGTCCACTATATGATTTAATTTCAGTGTTTTACAAGTGGAAGTAGGAATACCCAGAGGCAGCGCGAGACTTTGAAAGCATGATCCTTTTTCTGCCATTCCTCCTGGAAATACCAGCATTACATTATAAATGGATGTTAACTCACTTTTTTCACTAGAAAATACAAAAATAATCAATGTGAAGATATTTTTCCTCTTAAGTTGCTCCAGATTCCACTCTATAGTTCTTCAGCTGCCATTTCTGTCATATGAGTTGAACTGTAAGTCTCTTCCTCGCTGCTTTTCTTTTCACTTTGTCTCTTTTGAACTCGTTTCTCGGGTTCCTCCCTCAGAAGGAACCTGCCAATACTATTTGCATTTCATTTCTGAACATCTGAAATAAGATACAGCCTAATGTAAAGAGCTTTCCTTCATTGTTTCCTCTCTAACCACAATCATAAAGATCCGGCAATGGGGCAGACAGGACCAATTGTATCTAAGTACACGTTTTAATTTGCATATATTTAAGGGAAATCACAGAATAGCTGAACTTGGAAAAGATCTCTGAAAGATGTCTTTTGCAATCCCTGCTGCTTAAGCAGGCTCATCTTGAGCAAGTTACTCTTTACCACATATGGAACACTTGAATATCTTCAAGAAGGGAGAGTCCACAAGCCATCTTAGTAGCTATGAGTCACTCTGTGGCACCCTGGTGTAGCCAAGACATCTCAGGGCTAGCAGTTATGATGTAGAAACACAGCAGCAGACCCTAGTGTGTACTGGAATGACATCTGGATGACAGAGAGAATGGATACCAGGGGCCTCTCAACTGAATTGCTGCTGGGGTCTTTGCTTTAGAGTGAGCCTTACTGCTTCTTAGGATCATATTGTTTGGGATTGGGATTCGGCTGGCACAGAATGTAGACTCTATGTCACATGCCAGAGGTGTTCTTGGTGTCTTGAGAATGGCACTTGGTTGTGTCTCTTCATAAATTGGGATTGCCATGTAATTGTATAAAAGTCTGCTCTCAAATTTTTTCTTACAGGGAGCCTTTTTTGCTCCTTTGATGTGGTCAAGGCATTTTAGGGTTAGGTTTATTGCATTGAAAATATTTAACCATCATGTTGGTTTTTGGTTTTGAGTTGCCTTGTAAAAATTGTTCATCTTAAGACATTAATGGTTTTACCCCTCTTTTGCCTATTTCTTCGGGTCACTGAGAAAAAACCATGGTAATCAAAATGACAGTCAGTCCACTTCTCCTGAAAGGGAGGAAGCATGTGAGGACAGAGAAATATTACTGAAATTTGGGGTTTTTTTGTGAAGCGGCTGTAGCCAAATTTTATTTGTACAGTTTATTCAGCTGCAGTGGAGTACTTATAAAAAAGCTTATGTGGCTGCTTCACGCTATGCTGGTGTTAGATACAGGACAAGGAAGTATTTGACCTAGAGACACTGGTAGGGGGAGATATGTTTAAACTAAATCTGCTCCTTTGCTCTGAATGGCAACTGTATTACAAAATCACTTCAGAAATGAGCCAGCTTCCTTCTTAAATGTCATTAGGTTTTTTGTTTGTTCTCTGCTTGTATTGCAAGTTATTCTCAGAAACTTGCTTCTTCTGGTGGGAGCATTCTTCTTAACTGAAACCTGTTGTTTACTGTAGAGTCACATGTTTCCAGGCTGCATTACCCTTCAGCATAACTGTTCTTCATTCACTGACTCTTACAGTTCTGGGATTACATTAAAAATAGATGTTGCCTCAAAAAACGAGGGAGGAAACTGATAACAAAAAACCAAAATGTAACAGCATGAACAAGTGGAAGTGCTGGTGGAGACAGCAGTAGCCTGCCTTTGCACATGGCAGAAATATAAAAGCAAGCACAGTGCAGAGATAAAGAAATTAGATTTTGTGAGGCAAATAAAAAAGAGTATCTGGAAGTACTTGACCTCTAGTGTTTCTTACAAGTACCTTTTCCAATGTGATTTATCTGTAGTATTAAACTATATCTGTGGTGTGTATTCTTGCTGCCATGGTTGGTTGGTAGGTTGGTTTTTATGAGCAGCTATTTAATGCTTCAGATCCCTTAAAGTGACTGTCTGTGGCATTAATGAAACCTTGCATGGCCTTTTAAGCAATAGATTTGCTCTGCCTTATATAAACTGACTTTCTTAGCTGTCATGGTGGCCTCATTGGCATGTTTATTCCATTATGTAAAATCTACAACGCTACACTTCTGCTTAATACCTCTGTCCTGGTTTGGGCCCAAAAAGACTAAAGGACTAAAGGACTAAAAGACAGATGGCCCCCCCTCCTCTCTCTGAAGAGAGGAGAGGAAGGAATGAGGAGATTTGTGAGTTTAGAAGAATTCCAAACTACTTTAATAGATAATGAAATAATAGATAAAATTAAAAGGAAAAGATAAAAAGGTATACAATATTTACAAAACCGTATCAAGCTCCCGGGATGATGATCACGTCCCCAGCAGACGCAGGGAGAGTCCCAGGCTGGGGCCAAGTTCAGTCAGGAGCTGGATGCCGGATCTGGATTCAGGAGTGCTCAGATCAGGATCAAAGGCAGAGTCCTTCCTAGATGTCGACGATCGAAGAAGGATGAAGGGAAGGGCCAGAGGCCAAGAGGCCACGGGCCTGAGAAGGGCAAAGAGAGAGCCTGACCCTTGGGCCAAAGAGAGCAGGCCGAGGAGAGAAGGGCCTGACCCTTCGATCCCTCAGCTTTTATACTGAGCATGGGGCAGATGGGATGGAATACTCCTGTTGGTCAATTTTGGGTCACCTGCCCTGTTCGCTCCTCCTTGCTGGTGGGACTTCTCTATGTCTTTACGTTTTCCAGCCCCCCCGGTGGGGTGGCTGACAAACATTCTGACCTTGATCACCATAGTGAATAATGAAAATAAGAGCTTCTTGCATACCATTCCCTGGTCTTATCAGTCTGGGAGTGAACAGTGTCTGAGCAATGTGCAATTAATTTCAGAGTTTAGTCAGACAGAAGAGGCCTAGCTGAAAAGTGAAGTTACAAACTAGAAAATTTACCCTATTTTACCTCAAATCAGGACAACCTCTGTCCAGCTCATCTAACAGCCTGTCATTCCTGCAGACCTCATCCCTGCATCTTCAAACTCAACAGCAGATTGCCAGTAGATTCCAAAACACCATGGAAAAAATAAATGTTTATTTATTTAACATAACCATGTTTAATCTAAAATAAATTTCATTTGCTAAATACTAAACACACTAGACAACTTTCTCTAGTTTTCCTTATGATTTGCAATTGTGCTAGAGATTAATTTACCTAAATTCTCTGAACACTGGTAGGGAAAATATGTTTTTGCACTGCAGGGATAAGTCTCTATCCTGTACAGATTTCCTTTGAGCATCATGTAGACTGCCTGCATTATCATTGTCTGTACATTTTCACTATTGTGACTAACAGCAAGTTCGTTTCCTTTGATGTCAGGCCTAGTACTGAATGAAGAAAAAGGGCCATTCTCCAAGGTGCACATTGACAAGAGGAATGAAAGTGCTATTAGTTCTAAACTGTAACAAAAGCTTGAGAAGGGGATTCCTGCAAGAAAAAACAGATGAAATAAAGTCACTAGTAATAAAATAAAGATACATTCGTTTTGACATTCTCAAATTTGAGATTCATAGGGGAAGATCCTTAAAACTTGTGATTGGTTGAATGACTATGCAGTGAGTTGTATGAGAACTTTCCCACCCGTGATATTAAGTTTCAGTACTAGTGCATTTGCCAAAAAATGTGAAAATTATATTCTCTGTCTGTGTCTGTACAGAAAGCCTTAATCTGAATGAAAAAGATATAATTCATAAAGTGGGCAATATCTTACTTTTTTTGTCCATAGGTACAGGTATTTTCAGATGAGAATAATTCTATTTACTGCTGAATAAAGGTCTGAAGGCAAAGGCAGTTGGACTAAGCATCATCCATTATATGCAAAATGATAGTCTCATCTTCTCCCATTCTATATGACAAGGTATCACACACTGATTGCTATAATTTTCTAAGTGCTGGGATGAATCGGTGTTTGCCTAGCTAATAACTTTATAGTAATTTACAGTTACTTAAGGCCCTGTTCCTGGGCACACAGAGTACATAGTGGAGGTTACTCTGCATCCAAACTACTCTTTTTCTGAAGTTGTTCATTTGTTAAGAGATATGCATCAATGGTCATTCAGGACCTAGAAACATTTCCAGATAATTATTATTGGAGGTGAAATGCTAAGAGTACAATAAGTAATAACCAGTTTGACTAATTTTGTAGCCTCTGATGTGATGGTCCATTTCGGAGTGTTCATTAGATACCCTAATTTCATCTCAACACATGTTACACATTTTTACTTTTTTATATAGATTTTGCTATCCTCATTCCTTTGGAATGTTTTGCCTATGCTAAACACTGGGGCAGTTCTTCTCTTGAGTTGTGTCCCTTGTATCTTTTGACATCACATGCTCATCTGAGTCATTAAATTTTCCATTTGATGTAAATACTCTTTATTTATTTTGCAGTTAGCTAACCAAATGTCACTCCAGAGATGAACTTTCATAAAATTGTAGCTGTATCTATTTATATAGAAAATCACCTTCAGAAAAGTTATATAAAATTTGCTATAAACTGTAAAAGCTTTATTCTGGCACTTCAGTGTAAGACCCAAGCACCTTCTGTTAGGTAATTCAGGATAGCATCTCAGTCAAATGAAGAATGTGCCATGCTCTCATTTAGTTAATTAAGAGTTTTGGGGTCTTTTTGGTTTGTAGGATTGATTTCTATCCTTGTTTCAGCTTTTCGCATAGGCATGTTCCTTTCTGTTTGCAGACTAGATTTCACTTAATTAGGAGGGTTTTATCTACTATTGTGAAGTTTCCAGACAAACAGGAATACAAGAGGAATACTTGTTTCTAATTCTGATGCAAAATCAGCTATGGTAACTTATATTACTTTAAGCAATGAAACTGTTGAATTGGGTGTGGAAAAGGAGCTGTGGATAATACCTGTAACTGTCATGGCTATTTCCAGGCAGATCACATGACTTTGCTCTTTGGCTTTTCCAATGCTGAAGCTCTTTGAGTGAATAATAAGAAGACAACTATTTCAGATGGCAAAAGCTGCCTCTGGACTGGTTCTCTTTCATCTCCCAGTAAATCAATTTAACTACAGTTAAAATAGTGAAGAAAATAAACTGTTCTGAAATTGCAAATTTACCAGTAAATACTCCATATAACAACAAAACCAGTAGTAGCTACTCTATGTAAAAACATCCCTGGAGTCATTCACGGCCAGGCTTAATGAGGCTCTGAGCAACCTGATCTAGTGCAGGATGTCCCTGCTCACTACAGATGGACTAGATGACCTTTGAAGGTCCCTTTCAATCCCATGATCCTCCCCAGATCAGCAGCACAAGTTAAATGTAAGTAAGTTTGCTTTGTTTCTGCAGCCTAAATTAACGAGTTTCTTGCTTTTGCTTGTCTCATTTTCCATGTTCTAGCCTGTCCCCCTGGTTTCTTTAAAGTATCTGTGGGAGATGACCCCTGCCATCCATGCCCTGCCCACAGCCATGCTCCACTGACAGGTTCCAGGGAATGTGCTTGTCAGAACCGCTATTATCGATCTTCTTCAGACAACTCTGATGCTCCCTGCACTGGTAAGTATTTAGATGGGAGTGTCTGAAAGTAAGAAGGGCAGATAATGAAAGAGAATGTGCACAAATGATTCAGAGGGAGTTCACCTCTCCTCATGACCTCTGAAATTACGCAAAACTACCTTTGGCCCCTCCAGATATACAGTCTATATCTACCCACTGAATGTAGATGAGGGAAAAGTGTTCCAATATGCTTTTTACAAAGTTGATACATTGGTGAAAATGTCTTTTGAGAACTCTGGGGTATTGCAATACTGGGTGCTCAAAAATTAAAAAAATGTCAAGGTTTAGATGTCTTGTGTAGCCTTAAGTCCACTGCAAATATGCATAAGGTGCAATTTTTAATGAGAGAAGAATGTACTAATTTCTTGTTAAATACTAATTTCATACATGGGGTAAATATTGTTTGTGGAAGATATTAACCGGTATTTTCTTCTTTTTATCATTGAAAGTATGAAGACTGTATTTACTGCATAGATTTCAAATTCTGCAGATTTTATTTATGGGAAAATAATCTTTCATTCGCTTCTCTGGTTTTCATCAGTTACGACGTTCACAGTCATTGAGCATGAATACTAATCATTAAGAATAATTAGATTAAGAAAATTCATTAACTGTAGTGACTATCAATCAAATGTATAGTTTAAATAATATATCAAACATCACCCTTGAACTTTGTGGAAGCAACAAGGAAAAAATTACCTTGCTAAGCATCTCGCAAACACTTTATGTCTCTGACATGCAACACTTAGAAATTAGGAAATGTAATTGAGTGTTTTTTCTATAGTACCTTATTTCCTACACTGCAGAGAATCAGCAGCATCAAGCAATCTTTACACGTTTTATTTTGTCTGTCCTCTGCATTGAAGTGGAATCCTCATGCAAAACTAGTATGTGATCATGCAGTTAAATACAGTACTACAGAGCAAATGCTGGATGTTCCCAGTTAAAATTACAAAATAAAATTTAATTCTGGGATTTTCTGATGTACAAGTGCTTCATCTTGTCAGTAATGCATTTTTAAAACAGTGTTCTCTGTGCAGTTTTGCAGCATAATTTTCTTTTTAAAATAACACTAAAAATGTGAGTCCCTAGGGAAATATAGCTATGAAATGTAGCAGTGAACCAGATTGCATCCAGAGAGATCCCCCACAAAGATTTCATCCAACTGTAGTAATAGAGTGACATCCTTTATGTTGATCAGAGTTAGAGAAATATTTCTTGACTGTAGATTAATAGAGAGAATGAACATTATTAGATTTCATTACAAGCTTTGGTGGGAAGCATTCTATAAATCATGTTTCTCTTGCCCTTCTGTCAGGTCAGTCTGTCTTCACCCACTCTTCCAGTCCTGCTTCACGTCTATGCCCAGGTTTAGCAGTGTTGCACTGCTGCTTATTGTTACCTGCTTATTTAAGTGTCTTGCTCCAATGTCTTGTCTCTTCCTCATTCTCATATATTTCTCATTCTCATGCCATCTTCTCACAATCTGCATTTTTCTCCATCTCTTCAGTGTCTCTGTGCCCACAGGGGAAGTGTGGGATGCACTGAATGGGCAGTTTTTCAGTTGTGTGTGTTCACTCCTGCCACCATTCAGAGTTCTGGCTGGCAAGAGGGAAACTGGTGTTAAGTTTCTGCCATAGAAGTAACAGGCTAATTGAAGTCTTGAGGAAGTTCAGTGACATTAGGCGTCAAAGAAGACAATTAGAGTTCTCAGTAGACACCTCTTTTCTAAACTTATGTAAAATAAAAAATTTCAAAGGCTTGGAATTCTACTAAACACGGATTGTTCTTTAAGGGAATAGAAAAAGTCACACCCTTGAAACAAAAACTCCTGTTTATTTTGTTTCTTCAAAATGTGATAGTTCAGTTGCTCCTTAGCTTACATAACTACATGTTAGATGTAGTGATGATTATGTTTTCCATAGCCTTATTCAGATTAATACCTAGACAAAAGTAAGAATGAGAAGAAAAAGCAACTTCTTTTTTTTTAACTACTGCATTGCCTTCTTCCCTCCCCAGCCTCTCTCCCATTCTTTCGTGGAATTTTGATCTTTCGTTCTGTCTTCTAGGCATCCCATCTGCTCCACGTGACCTGAACTATGAAATTATTGGCTCCAGTGTGCTTCTGACCTGGCGCCTTCCCAAGGACCTGGGTGGCCGCAAGGATGTTTTCTTCAATGTCATCTGCAAAGTATGCCCAGCAGGGTCCTCGGGGCTGTGTGTGCGTTGTGGGGACAATGTACAGTTTGAACCACGCCAGATGGGCCTGACAGAAAGTCGTGTGCAAGTCTCCAACCTCTTGGCCCGTGTACAGTACACCTTTGAAATCCATGCTGTCAACTCAGTGACTGAGTTGAGTTCAGAAGCACCCCACTATGCCACCATCAATGTTAGCACCAGCCAGTCAGGTGAGGAGACCTCTGCATCTGAATCCCAAACTACCTCTTCTGTCTTATTTGATTTGCTTTTGAATCCTGGAGCTTTGTCTTCTTACTTGAATGTTGTGCTTTTTTATTTTGCCCTGCTAGTTCCATGATTTCACTTCTGCCCTTCTCATTCCTGCTTTCTCAGAGTGGGCTTTCCTTTCTTCCCTCTTGGCAGAAAAACTGAGTTTAGCAGATGATGTGGCTGAATATGGAGAAGAGTTGTTGCCCTGGAGAACTTGGCAATGGGAGATCTAGTTCTGTGAGTGAGACAAAGCATGTTGGATCATTGTGCAAGACAGGAGATACAATCTGGATTTGATGGGGATTTTGCAAGCATCAGCCTGCCACAGTAGTTTTTTTAATTTCCTCTTCACTTTCTCTATATTCTACTCTATTTCGTCTTTTCATACTTCAATCACTCTTAATTGGAAACAGATTTCCCAGGGAAGTTGTGGATGCCCCATTCCTGGAATTTGCTTTGAGCAATTTGGTCTAGAGGGAGGTGTGTCTGCCCATGGCAGGGAGATTGGACCAGATGATCTTTGAGTTCCCTTCCAACCCAAATCTGTTATTCTATAATTCCTAACATTTTTCACCCATTTGCTTTTCTTTTCTTTCTATGTTTGCAAGATACTGTGTTTTTCCATCCTTTCTTCTCATGTCAGATCATAATCTAGTGCACATAAACAAGTGTTTAATCAAATTTGTCTACTTTTGCTTTGCTGCATATCAAAGTGAGGAAGTGGGCAACAAAGAGACGGGCATCATTTAAAGATGAAAACACAATTAAAGATACAGATAGGGACATTATTACAAGAAAGAATATTTACTCAACACCTTAACATACACGACCTTGGGATGGTGTGTGTTGATACTGTTTGGTCTCATGGTCATAAAATAATAAGAAAACAACATATTTTACAATTCATGGAGAGTTGTTATGTGGAATTTTGACAAAGGATCCAGAAGCAGGAGCAGCACTTTTATTTTACTGAATTTCTCTTGGTTCTTCTGCGTGCCATGTATTTTCTTCTAGATTGGTCTTGCCTTTTCAGCCTTTCTGTTCTGGTAAGTGATGTTGGAGTACTGCTAATAGGAAACAAAGTGGATTTTTCATTATTTTTTGTTTGGGTTTGTTTTGTTTGGTGTTTTTTTTACATTGTAGAAATACTACATTGTGTTGTAGATTTATCTCAAAACTGTTGTGATCCTAAACCACAGGGATGACTTGACAAAAATACTGGTGGCCAGTATATACTGATCAGGCCAAGGAAGGGAAGAGGTGAAACAGTTGAAGAGTAGGACAGTCTAATAGCATACAGAGGGTTTAAATGCAGAAAAAAATGGAGAACAGCATAAAGCCAAAGCTCATTTAGTGTAAATATTATATTCAAAGACTGGAGCTAGAGAGAGCCATGTGCATACAGTTAATACAGTTCTAAATGTCGACAGTGACTGTGTTCTTTACAAACATGTATAAGGTGGTTTGGAGAGGAAATGTGTGCAGTTCATTGAAATTGTTACCAGATAGGCACTGAGTAGCAGAGTATATACAGGATGTTCCGTCCTCTAAGAGCTTGGCTGCAGGTGAATGATCAGTTTTTGTTTACAGTAAAAGATAGGGCTAGTAATATGTGTAAGTAATTCTAGTCAGTTCATTTGACTTCTGCTGGAGACAGGTGGATGTTCTATTAACACCCCAAAGAATTCTCTTTCTTTGTTCTTCATGTCTGTATGAGGTAATTTAATAGAGTTGCTGCTTCTTCTCCTGCCTGAAATCACCTCATCTTCCCTCTTATTTTGCTTCAGTTTGGCTCTCCTCACCACACCCATTCCTCCAGTTCTGTCTGCCAGTGTCTTTGGGTGTATTGGATGTCTCTCTTTAAGGTGCTTTTCTTGTGCACTCATGGAGTTTCAGGGGAGGCCAGCTTTCTTAGGCAGCATTGTGTGCCGAATGACTCCTTTTTGTGTTTTGCTTTTGTTTTCCTTGCTCTTCCTTAAGATTGTCAGGAATGAGCTTGAGATGAGCTGCCCTCAATTTATAGTGACAGCTCACACTAACAAGGCCCTGCTTCCTCCATTACATGATGTGTCTCATCCATGCCTCCTCCCTTCAATCCCTTCAGCAGGGCTTGTTGCTGCTGTTGTGTTAAAAAACAATTATTATTACTATTCAAGCAAAGATGGACATTTCAGGATCTTATGTTCTGAAAGAGACAAGGAGGGAACAAGAAGGCATGAAGGTTGTCAAAAAGGAATTGGATAAAGAGAAGCCTTCAAAATAAATACCATAGTAAAAAAATTATCTCCATTGAATTAACAGTGGTAAAGATCCTCCAGTCCTGACAGGCTTTCAGTATTCTGTTTACTTCTCACTTCTTTCACTTGCTGATTAGAAAAATCCTCCTTCCCCCCCTCTGCCCCTTTATTAGAGAGAATCTTAAGCAATATGCTGTGCTGCAACAGTTCTACTTTATTTTTTTCCTGCTACCTATTTATTGCTGTCTCTAAACCACTGTTTATCTAGAAGTCTGCTTGCCCCTAACAGTCTACAAGCCTTTCTTCAAAGTATGATGGATCCTTTGGTTACACATTCACTCTTTTATGTGGTAGCCTGATAATAATGCTCCTATTCTTCAGTGATTATGTGTTTGAAGACAGAATAGAAAGGTTTGTCAATGAAAAAATTTCCATTATTATAGTAATGGAATTCCAATAATATAGTTATTGCATAACAAAAAGCATCTGAAACCTTCTTGGATACTACTAAAAAAACTTGTTTGCATAGTAACAGTGAGATGTGCAGTTATGATATGCAAATTTACCAGAAGGAAAAATTATCCAGAGTGAAACAAGAGAGAAGGGAATTGCTCTCAGCTCAGATTTGAATTGTTGAGGGTGAATACCTAAAGAATTATCTGAATATATAGAAAGACATTAGGAGGCTATTCCAGATAGAATGAACTGTATGAAGAAAGGCTATTATGTTGTGGAGTTATGCTTATTCATAGGAGGGAATCTGACACAGAAAAAGTAAAGAACTTAAAACACAACCACATTGTTAAAAAAAATCTGACTAAGATTTTAGTGATTATTTTAACATCTTTGATGGTATTTATCAGGGTAAAAAATCATCTCATATCTCAAGACAGGAGTCAGGTTTTCATTTAAGGGATTGTGAAAAAAATTTCTCTTTGAAGAGCTGTAAATGTCTGTTCATTATTTTTTCTTCCACCTTCCAATGAAGCATGCAGTAATATCTGTCGCCAGAGATACTCTATGGAAAGTATTCATTCGGGCAGTTTCTACTTCACTAGAAAGATGAGAAAGAAAAATTCAAACATTGGAGCAAATCTTTAGAGACGTGTTAAAACAAGTAGATTTTTTTAAAGGGAATCCAGGCATTACGAGAGCAATGGAGATTTGCAAGGATTAAGGCTGCGTGAACAAGTTGCCTTGTACCTGTGAACGGATAAGTAGCATCTTTCTACATGAGTTAGATTCAATGCAGTGGGACCTAACAGTACCAGAAGTACCAGCTACAGAAATTATAGCCAGACAGTATGAGGGCTTGTGTAAGGGGCTGAATGAGGACAAGGACAGTTACGGGTAGTGCCAGGAAATTTAAGAGAACCTGACAGAAGAGTTTCAGAAAAGAATTAAATGTCAAGTATGATTATGGCATTGTGAAGGGAAATGGATTACTTGGTTGAAGATGTTTGCTCTTGCAAAAAGAAACAGTAGACTTAGTCCAGGAGACTTAGTTGGCAAAAGTAGGGACACAGGAAAGACACTTTCTTGATTGAAGCAGGAAAGGAATAGAAAGAGAAATTCAAAAGGTACCTATTACTGTGTTTTGACAGGCAAAAACCAGCAAGTAAAAGCAAGTAGTGTTTATTGTCTGCTGAATGAACAGCATTAATTTTCAAAGTAACAAGCTGTTTGGCCTACCCTGACCACTTCCAAGGATCTCTAGGCATTTAACTGCATTGTTTTGTTCTTAATAGAGGAACAAGAAAAATACTCTTAAGGTTTCATTTTCCCTTAGTGGTTATTTGTCAGCATTCAGTGGTTTTGCCTAGTTATGACTGGGTTTTAATAAAAATTTCTATCATCATTCCACAAGAAATTGAATGATGATAGAAATGGACATTCTCTCTTTACTATACCCTATCTCTGCACCATGAGCGAAGAATGAGTGTATTTGTTGTCCCATTTTGGGTTTCAGAAACTGCTTAAATGAAAATGGAAAGTTTTTAAGCAAAAATAGGAGGTCATAGAATCATAGAATATTTTGGGTTGGAAGGAACATTAAGGATCATCAAGTTCCAATCCCCCTTCCATAGGAAGGGACACCTCCCGCTAGATCAGGCTGTTCAGTACCTTGTCCAGCCTGGCCTTAAACACCTCCAGAGAAGGGGCATCCACAACCTCTCTGGGCATTAGGCATGAGCAGAACCCCTATGCAAAACCCCTGTGCAAACGCCTATGCAAAAAATGTAGTAACAATAAAGGTAAGGAAAGTGAAAATAACTAATTTGCCTTTCGAAAGTACTCTTTGTCCACATGAAATAAAGCACAAAGTTATTTACAGAAGACAACCAAAGACACTTTTAAAAGACTTTCATTAATTTAGAGAAAGGGTTAGAACTAAATTCCGGCCTGACATAGGATGTTTTAAAAATAAAGATAGTTAACGCATGAAGGAGGAGATTTCCATGCTGTATTCAGAGCTATCTTCCTTGAAGACAATGCGTGAAAAGGTATATGGTACAAAGCTTGTGTCTTCATGCTGTTTACTTGGAATATGAGGAATATAATACACCTGAAGAGTTAAAAAAAGAGAAACGGGAATGTGGAAGTGGTTGATTTGGGGTTAGTATTAGAGAATCCAGAGGCATATAAAGGCATATTAAAGGCCTTTAAGGTTGATCAAACCACATGAAATGTAATGAGAGAAATACTGTATCCTTTCAGAAGCTTATGGAATTGGGCAAAAGGGGAAGAAGACCAATAAATTCCTAGAAAGCGCACACAGGCTTTAGCAGGGTTTATCTTGAGTCCTGATTAAGTGATGACCTGTGAGCCATCTGTCTGAATTCCTCTTGTAGCCCATGGGTGCCTAGTCAGTAATGCAGAGTGAATGATTCAGCTCTCATGTCACAATCAGAAAATGGCTTAGCTTGAAGGAGGTCTGTGGAGAACATCTTCAATCCCCTCTGCTCAAGCAGGATCACTTTGAGCAAGTTACTCACTACCACATCCAGAACACTTTCTGGTATCTCCAAGGAGGCAGACTCCATGAGTCCTCTAGGTAGACTGCCCCAGTGCTTGGTCACCCTCATGAATTTTCCTTGTGATGAGAGGCTACCTCCTGTATTTCACTTTCACCCTTTGCTTCTGGGCCTGTCACTGGGCACCACTGAGAAGAACCTGTGCTGATCCTCTGCATCCTCTCTTCTAATATTTGTGCACATTCATGAGATCACCGGAGACCTTTTTTCTTCAGTCTGAATGGTCCCGGCTGTCTCAGCCTCTCCTCTGTTGAGATATGCTCCAGTCCCTAAATTGCCCAAAGAGCCCTTTGTGTCTCTTTGCTGGATTCTCTTCAGTGTGTCTATGCATCTCTTCTACTAGAGACTTCAGAACTCAACACAGGACTCCAAATGTGATCTCACAAGAGCTGAGTAGAGAGGAAAGACCACCTCCCAGAATGCTGGCAACATTCTTCCTAATCCAGCCGAAGAAACCACTGTCTGTCTTTGGAGCAAAGCAAAGACTGGATGGCTCCAGTTCAACACGGTGTCCACTATAACTCCCCAGCATGCCTTCTGCAAAGCTGCTTTTCAGGTGGCCAGCCCCCAGCATGTAGTGATCATGGCATTATTTTTCTCCAGGTGTAGGACTGTGCAGTTCCCTATGTTGAACTGCATGAGATTTCTGTCAGCCCATTCTTCCAGCCTGTCCAGACCCTCTGGATGGCAGTACAACCTGCTGGTTTATCAGCCATTCCTCTCAATTTCGTGTAATCAGTAAACTTGCCAAGGATGCAGTCATGTAATTTCATACTTGCCTGCACTTCTTTCACAGTCCTTACTTACCTTGTCTGTTGATTTACAGCTTTACAGCTTTAATTAGGTTTTGTGTAGAATCATAGAATCAGCTTGGTTGGAAGGAACATTTAAAGGTCATGTAGTCCAGCTCCCCTGCAGTAAGCACGTTGCTCCAGGCCTCATCAAACCTGTTCTTGAATGTGACAAAGATGAGGCCTCCACCCCTCTCTGGGCACCTCTTCCAGCCTCTCACCACCCTCATTGTGAAGAACTTCTTCTTAATGTCTAAACTATACCTGCCATGCTCTAGTTTGAAACCTCGTGCTCTTGCTACATGCCCTTGCAAACAGTCTTCCCCCAGCTTTCTTGTAGGCCTCCTTTAGGAGCTGGAAGGCTGCTATAATATCTTCCCAGAGCCTTCTCTGGGCTGAACAATGCCACTCTCATCCTATCTTCTTAGGGGAGGTGCTTCAGCCCCCTGATTATCTTTATGTCCCTACTCTGACCACCCTCCAACAAGTCTATGTCCTTCTTATCTTGAGAGTTCCAGAGCTGGACACAGTACTCCAAGTAGGGTCTCATGAGAACAGAGTAGAGCATGAATTTTCCATACATTTGCAATTTTATAAATAATATAGAAAAAATAGTCCTTAATGGTTTGATCTCACAGCATATTGTTTGCTTTCAGTGAATAATTAGTATTAGAACAGAACAGGACAGGTTAGTTGTAGGGATCTACAATGATCATCTAGTTCATCTGCTCCAACTGGATTGAATCAGATCCTGTGATTTCAGCTGTCATTAGAGACAGACCTAGCATATCTTCATTTGTAAAGCCCATGTGAAAAGAGTGAATAAAAGTGACAAATCATCACAGAACTGGACACTTGTATAGCAGAAACAAGATCAGAAAGAAGTGTTCCAATATAGATTATTAATATTTGGGATGCATACAAAGCACTAGCATCTAGCACTTCTGTCGGAGCAGAGGTAGGGCAACTTCTGTGTTTCCTTAAGACACAAAACCTTGAAATTTATATTTCCTAATTTATTAACAGTTGCTCCTTATTAAAGAACAACTTTGCCATACACTTCTGACAAAAATATGTCCTTATTCCATGCACAAATTGCTTCAGATTTCACATAACTGCAGTATTAGTATTTATATCATCTTTGTATGAAATTTTTCAAAGAAGGAATCTAGGTATCTCTTTTACTTAACATGTTGTTACATTGGTGGTTAAAAGAGACAAACATATCAAAATCTGAACTCTTTCTCAGAGAAGCATATTAACTGTCTTGCACTGATTCATAGCTATTTTTATCATTGATTTAGGCTTTTGCCCTAAAGTGTTTTGCCTAAGTAATATCTGCCTATTAGGTAAATATATCACTGTAATTACTATTTTTAATACAACAGATTGCATTATTCTGGATATTCCCACCACCACCTTCCAATTACCATGAGTGATGGACATACCTGGATAATAGGAACCATCTAGAGTGCTGCAGATGCACATTCTAGAATGCGTGTCTTTCTCATGGTCAAGAGATACACACATTGTAGCTCTGGATAAAGCCTCTCCTGTGATTTATTTTTTCTCATGTTTCTAGTACTTCTAGTCACAGTTGTAACCTGCTTTTGCCTACTGTCCATCTGAGTGGGGTGCCATTTATCATCGTTGTTCTGGTGTTGGTTTTGCTGTGCTTAAATGTCCTATGCACAGTATCAGCTCAGGTCATTGTACTGTTGGCAAAAGATAACCTCTTGATGGGTGGCTCAAAATTGACGGTACATATTAAAATCAGAATTGACTTGTTTTAACCAAGATACAAGTCAAATGTTTCTAATTGACCTTGAGTGTTCTTTCCAAGTATGGGAAGAATTCTGGATTGGAAAGAAATTAAAAGGGTGGAAAGCGTAGCTGCTAAAGGTGGAAAGGAGAGGAGTGAAAAGAGGTGGGTGGGCAGAAATGGAGGGGAGATTTAACACCATTGATTTTGCAAAACTTTCATTCAGAAGCAGAAGGAAGTGGGTTCTTCCCTGAAAATGTGACTGTGCATTTTGTTTTGTACCTCTCATGTGTGCTCTTTGTACCATCAGAAAGAAGTTAAACTTTGCAAAACATTAAACAGTAGCAAAATCTGTCTCAGTCAAATGTTAGGTGAACAGTTATCCTATTCTCACATTATCATTTGAATATAGTCTCCTTTATTTTTGTCTTAAACGCTACATATGATCTTGATTAATTGCTTCTGTATTTGTTGCAACATTGTCAGCAGGTGAATTAGTTGTTCTGATAAACAAGCAACTGTATGAAGTGAAAGGAGTCAGGATGAAAACATTTGATTATTTATACTCTTCTTTTTCATTTCCATTTTTAACTGGTTCCCACTTGCTTGAGGTGTTTGGAGCTGATTTGAATTATTTCAGGATATGTTTATTTGGTGATTGCACCTAGTTATGAGAAGTGTGTATTTTATCCTTTCTATTATTATGAGGTGAAATAGATGCTGTTCTGCAGATTTTGATCATTTACCAAATGTCGCTGTTTCATTTCTCACATCAGTGAAGTTTATGTCCATTGTGTAAAATGAGTGAATTAAGATGTCAGCTTTTCATGGGCATATTTTTTCATGAAGATATAAATGTTATTTCTGTTAGGAAAATGAGAATTCACTTGCTCCCTATGTTGAGGCTTGTTGGCAACATGACATTTTGATTGCAAAGTGAGAGCAAAATTTGAGAAGAGCTTCATGGGCAGACTGCTGGCAAGGTGAAAGATCCTCTTCCAATTGCCCAGAATTTTTCCTTGTAAATGTTTTCCTAAGAGTAAATTCATATTCTTTTAGTTTTCACACACACCTGGGGAGTGTGTGTGCATGTATAAATTCATGGATGATTTTTGTAGAAGTAGATTTTCATTCTGAAAATGGCTTCATGTACACATTCCTTTTATAACCATTTATCTTCTTTCTTGATAAGAAGACATTTTTTAGAAATACTAACTACTGTAGGAAAGGACCTGTTATTGAACAGGTGTTCTGTACTTCTACTTTCTTCAGAACATGTGAATGGTGAATCTAGGAGGACATGGAAAGCTAAATTGCCCTCATAGTAGCTTGTATTCTTTCTCATTGTAATCTAATTTTGTTCAGTGTTTTAGATCATTAGTCATATTATCATCAAGATAATATATTGTTCCCTTCCTCTTGATTTAATGAATTTCAGGTTTGTGATAAGTAATGGCAATTGCACAAGTCTTGAACAGAACTTCAGACTTTTAGAATAAGAAATCAGAAGATTGATTGACACAGACCTTGGCTCACTTTCTGGTTTAGATTCAGACTTCCAACACTGTTAGATTTTTGATGTCCAGATTCTTGCTTTCTTTACAAAGGGAAATTGACATTTTCCTACAGTATTTAGTATCTGACACAGATTATAAGTAGTCAGTAATATGATGGAATCAAGAGAGTTAACAGCTCCATCTGTATCATCAGGCTGGTCTGTTCACCTGAAGACAAAACCTTAGCAAGACATTTAAGAACAGACAGAAAAATACACATGAAGCTCCCACACTAACACACAAATTATCTTTAGGTGATGATTTCAGGCAGTAGCAATAGTTAGAAGCACATTCACACTTGACTTCTATGATTCAGTAGCTTGCCATGGGACTGAGAGTCTCAAATACAATGGCAGTTCTGAAATCTGGGCAGCAGTCCTGACAGGTATTGGCCTGAGATCCAGAAGCTAGCCTGAATTCAAGGCTGTGTATCAAGCTATGAAAATTAAGATGCTTTCATTCTTTGTAATCTGCAACTGAACTACTGAACTGAGAAACAATTCAAAGTCTGTTCCTTAACATGCCTGACCAATTTGGTGGCCTTCTATGATGGAGTCACATCATCAATGGACAAAGGAAGGGCAACTGACATCATTTACCTGGATTTGTGCAAGGCATTTGACACTGTCCTGCATAGCATCCTGGTCAACAAACTGGAAAAGAATGGGTTTGATGGATGGACCACTCGCTGGATAAGGAGCTGGTTGAATGGTCGAACTCAAAGAGTTGCAGTCAATGGCTCATTGTCCAAGTGGAAACCAGTGACGAGTGGTGTTCCCCAAGGATCAGTACTGGGACCAGTGCTATTTAACATCTTTGTAGGAGATATGGACAGTGGGATTGAGTGCACCCTCAGCAAGTTTGCAGATGACACCAAGCTGTGTGGTGCAGTTGATTCACCTGAAGGAAGGGATGCCATCCAGAGGGACCTTGACAGGCTTGAGAGGTGGGCCCATGCCAACCTCATGAGGTTCAACAAGGCCAAGTGCAAGGTCCTGCACCTGGGTCGAAGCAATCCCAAGCACAGATACAGGCTGGGTGGAGAGTGG
>VZTY01001575.1:36199-71545 GCA_013400935.1 Turnix velox
CCCCTCTCTGGAGGTGTTCTCTACAGATAGAAACAAAGAAATAGGCAGGCTGATCTAGTGGGAGGTGTCCCTGCCTATGGCAGGGGGGTTGGAACTCTGATCTTTAAGGTCCCTTACAACCCAAACTATTCTATGATTCTATGATTGACACATCAGTGCTCTCATCTGCCTGCATCTTCTGGTTTGCAACCATCATCTGGTAGTGAAAGGCTTCTGTTACTCAAGCTCATGCTTCATTTTTTTTTCCCCAGGCAAAGAACTACAGTCTGAGAGGGAAGCAGAGGAGAGGTAGTGTTCTTTGCTTTATGCCTGACCACTGTCACATTATTTTCTCAAGTAGAATCATAAAACATGGCAGTGGCACTGAATACCTTGTCTTCTTGCATGTAAAAATTGCAAATTTGAAGATCAGGGCAATATTTCAGCTACAATATAGATAATATTGTAATTCCTGTGCATGATCAGATGGTTGTGGATTTTTTCACTTTCTTTCTATCCAATTTGCTGGTGACTGTATCTCCAAGAAGAGTAGAATTGTGCCTGGATTCATTCTGTTTTTTTCATGAAGTACTTCATAATGCAAATTAACAGAAATAAAAGGAACAGCTGACCTCAACTATTAATTCATCATAATGAATATTCAGTTACAGTTCATTGTTGAGCTTATCCCATTGCAATCTCTATTTCCTCTCTTTTATTCCAGTTCCTTCTGCTGTCCCTATGATGCATCAGGTGAGTCGTACTACCAGTAGCATCACACTGTCATGGCCTCAGCCAGACCAGCCCAATGGAGTCATCCTTGATTACCAGCTACGCTACTTCAACAAGGTGAGTGGAAAGTGATACAGTACTGAGTGTTTTATAGCTGTTATGCAAAAGAGAACTGGGAAATTTTCATCTTGGAGGTGTGTTCCCTGATCAGGATGGATAAAGTAGAGAAAAACGCTTCAATTATAAGGGAGGAATAAGCAATAGCAAAATCAGACTACGTCTAACATTAGTGCATCTGCATTTCCTAACTTTGAACTTTTTAGCAACAATTCAAATAAAAGAGGCTAAGAAGAGAAACATCTTGTAGCCGAGTGAAAAAGGGGTGGCTAATGAACTCGTAAGTTTACCTCCAGCTGGCATATGTAACATTGGAAGGAGCTGAAGTTTCCAAGTGTGTATATTTATGTATACTGGAGTTGAACTCACTGCAACATTCTCTCGTGTTTGTGGAGTGAAGCCCTGTGTCTCTATAAAATTTTGGGAGGATTAATGCAGTCTTTCATTGACTGAGCAGTGGATATTAATTACCTGCTCATGTGCTGGAATTACAGGGTGGCAAATATGAAGTTATTTTCCATTTACATCTTTCATGACTCCTAATCCAATTGATTTGACAAGAGGAGGTATGTAGAGTTGTTCAGACAAGCTCCCATTCCATGTTCTGAATCTTTCATATAAATATTTTTACAAGATTTTGCAGGACTACTGCTTTTCTAGCAATGAAGTGTACTGCTACTCGTAATGGTGTGTTTAGTGGCCTCCTGGGTACAGCATTGTATGTTTTCTTGCTCTGGATTCTCCAAACTCATTGAGTTTGGAGCATGTGGAAAGCAAAATTTCAGGTCAGGCTAAGGTTTTTTTATCGATGTTTTTAGCCAGGAGCCACAGGATAAGGTAGTTTTGTCTCTCTTCCATTTATGTCAGGACGGAGGGTCTTTGTCACTTGATCTTTGTGGGTAGCCCAGGTCTAAGGGAATGAAAACCAGTGAGAAGCAAGTAGCATGCTCTGAGTTCATATCTGGAATGGCAGCTCTAGTTGCAAGTCTTTCTAACAGCTTCAGAGAATATTTGGCTGACATGGAAACTAACATTCCTCAATGAGGAAGTTTCACATTCCTTTTTGGTAATGAAATTCACAGGCAGAAGATGAGGATAATTCATTCACCTTGACTAGTGAAACCAACATGGCCACTGTTTCAAATCTGAGCCCAGGCAAGATCTATGCATTCCAAGTACGAGCTAGAACAACAGTGGGCTATGGCCCATACAGTGGAAAGATGTATTTCCAGACTTTATTGGGAGGTAAGTGCTACCATTTTGTACTTACATCTGCACATGGCGGTCTTTCACTTGTGTGTGCCCCTGATTAACTCATTATCTGGAGGACTGCTATCAGACATGCTGACTCAACTTTTATTTCTGTATATCAGAATTTGCATATGCAGAATTTTTCAATCAAAGTAGCTTCATACTGTCAAAGCATATTGTTTACACTAATGGCATATTCTCCATTCTTACTGCTTGTTGCATCTGCATGTCTCACTAGCAAGAGCAGAGTAAGTAGAACACTCTTAAGGGAGTGATGGTACACATAGCACTATATGCTGCTGCAGTTTGGTCCCAGCTGTTGGAAGACATCTTACGGCACTGTAAAAATCTTGAAGGCAAATGAAACAAAGGATATAAAGCCAGAAACTTGCCTTCTAGCAATATCACCATCCATTCATGCAGACGGCAACACACTACTTTGTGATACTCTTCAATTTGGATCAGAGGAAGTCATGTGTGTCATCTACAAGCAAAATTAATAGGGGACAATGAGATCAAAGACCAGGTGTAGAGCTAACCTATTCCTAAGGCATCAGTGGGCCAGGGGAACAAGAAGTGGATTCAGAAGGAGCCTGGCTTTTCATAAGTAGGAAGGAGGGCACTGGAGAAGCATAGCAACTGAAGGGGTAAAGGGATAACAAAGCCAAGCAAAGGATTGTTAGGGATGGAATTATGGGTAAGACATAACTGAGTAAAAGGGAAACACTAACAATTCCTGTCCTCTGCATTTGTGTGTGTGTATGCATGTGTCTTCCTTGCTAGGGGAGCGCTCGGAGATGGTGCAGGACCGACTGCCACTTATCGTGGGCTCCGCACTCGGTGGTCTAGCCTTCTTGGTAATTGCTGCCATTGCCATCCTTGCCATCATCTTCAAGAGGTGAATTCCTTGACCTGCTCATGTGCACTACAGACAGTGGGACTTTCTTACCCCTAACTACATTACCCCATCCCAAGGGAAACAGCCTGATCTACATTTATCCAGATGTCCTTGAGATGCCATGTTCTAATTAAGGAAAGATCCCCAGTACTACCTGAGGAGCCTCTCCTTTGGTAAACTGTTGACCTATTTAGCTGACATTTGGCTAGTTAGCAGTATGAATACAGGGAAGGCGTTTTAAAGCTGATGCTCAAAAGATATTTAAATTACTGTAAAGAAGGGACTGTAAATTTTAATTTAGGCAAGCAAGTAGAGAGTGGAACAATGTGCTAAAGTAGGACTGGTGGAATAAATACTTAGAACTACTCATTTAGAATTTGACAAATACCTTTTAACCAAGAACCAAGAAATAATAGTTTATTTGCTGAAGAATAAAGTCTCTACAGCCACAGTGGTTCCATGGAAATCTCGACTCATGAAATATATGTTAAAGAAAGTGAATACCTCTCTCTCCTTGTTAAAATAAAAAGAGCAGATAAGTCAATGTAGAGATAATAAATTATGGGAAAAAAGGACAGAAACTTTAAAGAGAAAATAAAAAAGGTAAGGGATGCTACTTTTGTAGAGGTACAGACGTGAATACTGGGGTTTATGTTATTTCAGGAAAAGAAACAATCGCTATCTGTTCCTTGAATTTGCTGAGATTTGAACTTTCAATCCCCTAGACTGTCAATTATAGGTTTTCTCTGTCTTTGGTCCACTCTGCCTCTGCACCAAAGGGACTTTTTAGGTTTTTCTGCTGACATAAAAATTGTATGAACTACTTAACTTTAGAAACTATATAGTTTTAGTTATTTCTTTTTTTTCTTCCCTTTCCTACATTTATTTTATTTGTCTGTGTATATTCTTTTTAATATTTTTCTTTCTGGAAAGAAAATAATTATCAAATATTGTTATCCTTGCATTTTGTAGCTTTGAACTGTTAAAAATATAATTTCTTGTTACAGCTGAAAATGTAATATCATGTGCACAACTCAATAAAGCATATATTTTTCTAAAAAAACAAATCAAACCCAGAATAAATTAATATTACCAAAACCGTGTTGGGGAAAGACATTAACAGTCTTCTTTAGAAGTATCTACGTAAAAGGAAGGATCATTAAAATATGTTCATTTCTACTTGAATGTGCAACTGATAGATACTTATTCACAAAAAAAGTATTTTAAATTCATCCTTGATAAGAAAAGTAAATTTTGAAGATGTAGGAAATGAAAGATAACTTATTAAATGAATAGATCTTCAAAAAGTTTTATATAGATAGTCAAATACTGTAATTTTAACTTACATTTATAAATCTCTGATCCACATTTTTTAGGCAATATACAACATGTAGCACCTTGTTTAGCTAATGATTTGGCGATTTTGCAATTTTAGCTGAATTTTAAGAAGTGAGCCTTAAAAATAAGAATAATGTACAAGCTCACCCATTAGAATGAGAGTGTTAGTTACGATAGTTATAATGTCTACAGTTGCTAATCAAATCAGCAGCTAGACAGTTGGGTGCTTAAACAGCAATGCATAGGAGTTATCTCAAATCCATGCCAACAGCAAGATACCACAGGATTTGATTTACAATCTGACCTAATCAATATGATTTAGAAAAGACTGTAAATTAGCATGAATTGTACATTTATAGGCAAAAAATACAAACTTTGTGTGGAACAAAGGAAGGGACTTGAAAATGGAAAATACACTTAGGGCAAACCAAGAATAGGATTAAACTCATAAAAAAACTAGATCAGATGATAAAAAATTTCTTTAATCAGACACGTTTAAGAGAAGGAAATCTGAGGAATGCCTATGGTGACAAGGACCTGTGCTTACTGGAAATTAGATGCATATATGCAATAGATAGTACAATAACCTGTTTTGATAAGTAGATGCAAAAATAACATCACGGAACAGACTATTGTTAATCTGGTTCTGTGTAGTGTATCACAGGTACCATACTTAAGAAGAATAGTTGAACTGAAGAAGAATTAGCATTTGGGGGAATTTTATAGGAAATTTATAAGAATTAAGCATTAGAGTAAGTGGCTTTTGGAATGTTTTTGAAGAACTTGAAAAGCATCACAGGAAGTGCCTTATATTAGTATAAGAATAATTTGTCATAATTACATGAAATTTAAATGCAAATTTTGCCTGAATAGCAAGAAAACTTCCAATACAATACTGCTACTATAACATTTTTTTTCAGGCTAGTACTGGAGTGTCCTATCATTTGTCATATGCAAAGTGAGGATGCATACAGTGCTGTAAAAACTACCACATAGAAAACAAACAGGCCTGGTTTCCAAGAAATAGGCGGGATCTTAACACCCATCTTTTATCCCTAAATCCAGGGATTCCTTGACTCTTGCACTGAGAAGCCTACCCCAGCATCTTATAAGAGACTCTTGTGTGTGCCTTGACTTTTCTTTCCTTTATCTCCTCCAGTAAAAGGCGAGAGACTCCATACACAGACCGCCTACAGCAGTATATCAGTGCACGAGGTAAGTGTTCTAGAGCAACAGATGCCAAGGGCTGAACTCTTCAGGAGTCATTAACACCTGGGTCTCTCAGGGCCTGATTCTGGTGATGTTTTGGGCTGTCTGCAGGACTTGGAGTGAAGTATTACATTGATCCTTCAACTTATGAAGACCCCAATGAAGCTATTCGAGAATTTGCCAAGGAGATTGATGTGTCCTTCATCAAGATTGAGGAAGTCATTGGATCAGGTAGTATGGGAATATGCAGATTTCTGAAGTGCATTCTTGTTCACCTTGAGATCTGGCACACTGCTAGCCTGAAATGGACCCAACCATTGTACATCAAGTATCTCAGGACAGATAACTTTCATTTTTATTAAAATTCATCCTAACCTACTTACCCTTAGATGCTGGCTCCAAATCAAATTTAAAACACCCAGAGCTCCACATTTGAACCTTGAACCTCCAACTTCACTGAATTCAGAGCCTTCACGAAGAACTTTACTCAAAAAGTCCTAGTAACCATATTTTGAAGCAGCACCTGAAATCTTCCACAGTAGAATGTTTTAGTGCACTTAACTAAAATTATTTGCAGTGTGTCCTTACTTGAGGTGTATTTCTTCCCTCCCTGACAGGAGAGTTTGGAGAGGTGTGCTTTGGGCGCCTGAAACACCCAGGGAAACGTGAATATACAGTAGCTATTAAGACCCTGAAGTCAGGTTACACTGATGAGCAGCGGCGGGAGTTCCTGAGTGAGGCCAGCATCATGGGGCAATTTGAACATCCCAATGTCATCCGTCTGGAGGGTGTAGTCACCAAGAGCCGACCAGTCATGATTGTCACAGAGTTCATGGAGAATGGATCACTGGATTCCTTCCTCAGGGTACCACAACCAGAGTCTCCCACAGCCATTATCTCTTCATCTTGCTGTGTGCCAGTCTCAGATCTGATAATTTTGCCTTTCCTTCCTCTTCACTCCTGTTTCTGTAAGCCCTCAGTTGCCCTCTCCAGGTGCAATAGAAATAGTAGCAAGTTACCAGAGTAAGAGGTTGTGGGCCAACATGGTGAAAATATTCTAAAATCTCACCTATTGCTTAAAATATCTTTAGTATTTTAGATTTCTCCAGCTTAAATAATTAACAGTAAACAGTACTAAATTGTTTAGCTTTGTACACAGCCTTGCAGTTCCTTATGTGCATGCTCCTAAGTTTGCTTTCCTAATGATTTTAAGATTTTATTTCGCTGTTTCAGAATTGCAATGTAGTAATTAAACTTGTAGTTATACTTGGAGTCACAGTTTCCAGTGTTTTTTCTTAGTAGTGAAACATAAATATGGACATTTTTGTAGTATAACTGGTTTGCCTTAAAGACCATGTGAACCCATTGCCTTGAATTGCATAGAATCCATTGTAAAGATTTTAAAACAGTATACCGGATTTGTCTGCTCATGTTTATTTTGGCATCATAGTTGTTATTGAGACTAGTTGTAGGATGGTAAAGGAGACTATGGCCATGGTCAAGATGAGCTTTGTCTTCAAGAAAGATCACCAGTGCCTAACTTAATTTGAGATTCATTACTTTAAGCCCATCCTCCTTTTTTATCTTCTTCCCTGAACCTTCAGATTTTGACTGAAGATATGTGTTCTCAACCTTCATAAATTCACCTTGTTACCTTACTCCGTGTTAGTCTTCCGTGTTTTCTTCATGTTCTGTGGCCATAAAAGCCTGTGTTTGCTTCCTTACTTGCAGCAGAAGGAGGGACAGTTCAGTGTGCTACAACTGGTGGGAATGCTGCGGGGGATTGCAGCTGGCATGCGCTACCTTTCGGACATGAACTATGTGCATCGTGACCTGGCAGCACGTAACATCTTAGTCAATAGTAACCTCGTGTGCAAGGTATCAGACTTTGGTTTGTCCCGCTTTCTGGAGGATGATGCTTCAAATCCCACCTATACTGGAGCTCTGGTGAGTTACTGCTATGGAATGACTTCCCACAGTGCTTCTAGCTAGGATTTTTCCTATTTTCCTTCTTGATTCGGTGTGCCCATTTTAGTCCATCTTGAGGTCAGAGGGACTGGTGGGCTAGAGCTTTCTGCCTACTTTTGGGCTATCTGTTCCAAACCAGTCAAATCCAAAAATAACTGAATATCTTGTCCACTCTGTCATAAGACATAGTCTCGGTGCTATTCTTTGTGGATTGGACAGAGAACAGGACAAACTTCATAACCTGATTAAGGTGTTGTCTACCAGAAAGTCTAAAGAACTTGAGGAGAGATTAAAGTCCTGTACTACCGTAATTTGAGGAAAGAGTTGGTTTTTTTTCCTACAGAAAAAATAACTTACACCCAACCATCAAATGAACTCACTGCCTATGTAGTTTTGATACCTGTTATACATACCACAAAAGAGGTGGAAGTATAACAGAAAGGTTGAAAAAACCATTTGGTATGCAGAGGAGGAAAAAGAATTTAATCACTGAAAAGTGAAATTAAGTTTTAGATGTATGTGGTTTTGAAAAACCGGCACCTTCATTTGGCAGGTCATACCTGCTGTCAGAGAGGTCATGATGGAAAGAGAAGGGAGTTAATGCTAGCTATCTGTCCTTGATGTTGCAAGTTGGAATTGTTTAAATGGCTTTAGATTTACAAACACCAGTGACTTTTGCAAGATTGTTACTCTCAAATGCTGCAAAGTAGAGCAGTAAAAGTTAAAATCTATTACATCATGAGATCTGTAGCAGCAAGGAGGCATGATTCTGGTTTTTCATCTATATCAGTAGAACAAGGCAGAAACCTTAAACATAATTAGAATTAACAATGTCTACAAGATGGCACCAACTGAACGGGCACCTCTTTCTCAGAGTTGTACTACAGGCATCTGATTAGTTCAGTGATGTCATTTTCACAAATAGTACTTATCTCACTTAGATTCTGTTTGCTCCTTGACTGCTTTCTAGGGCTGCAAAATCCCCATCCGTTGGACTGCCCCTGAAGCCATCCAGTATCGAAAGTTCACCTCATCCAGTGATGTCTGGAGCTATGGCATTGTCATGTGGGAGGTGATGTCCTATGGTGAGAGGCCTTACTGGGACATGTCCAATCAGGATGTAAGTTTTAGAAGTGATGAGAATGTACATGTGCCTCTGTCCTGTACCAGGTCAAGCAGAAGAAAGTCATGTATCACTCAATGATTGAAGGTGGCTGGTTTTTATTTTTCTGTCTGGGATAAAGCTTTGTTCTATTCCTGTAGGTAATTAATGCCATTGACCAGGATTATCGCCTGCCACCTCCCCCTGACTGCCCAACTGTTTTACACCTGCTGATGCTTGACTGCTGGCAGAAGGAAAGGATCCAAAGACCTAAATTTGAACAAATAGTCAGTGCCCTGGATAAAATGATCCGGAAGCCATCTGCCCTCAAAGCTACTGGTGCTGGAAGCAGCAGGTGAGATGAGTGTTAACTACAAAGTAATAGGGCCTGTCTTTTGGCAGAGGAAAAGAAAGCAGAAAATCAATCTATATAGTATTTTTTCTGACCCTCTCATCTGAGATTGGGAACAAGAAAGAAGAAAGGAAATGAAGGAGAAAGTTGGAAAAACTGTTTATCATGGTTCATTTAATGGGTGATGATGAACTGTGACTGTTGGATGTGAGAAGAGATCAATCTCTTGATGAGGTGCACTGAGGATGAAGATGAACTAAAGGTGTTAGGGAATGAAGCAAGGTACACATCTAGGTGCAGCTACACCAGATATTATGTGATCACACGATACTTCTGTGATCATGAAAGGTGATGAAGCAAGAGAAGACCTTAACTTATGGACAGCAGGAGATGGGTAGCTAGGACTAATGAGAATTGCAGCTTCCAACCTGTATTTTGCCAACTGAGGTGTGAGGAGAAGGAAGCACTTAGCTATGGCCATTTTACTAAAAACAGCATGTAAAGAGAATTACACAATCATAGAACATGTTGAACTAGAGGAGACCTTCAGAGGTCAATCCCCTTACAGTAAGCTTTGGAACAGAGTCAGATGATGGGGGAAAGAGTAAATGCTGTGTTTAATGAGGGGTGCTGGAGCTGAAACAAGGCACTCATTGTATCAGAGGTTACTTTCTACACAGGCAGTCCAGAAACAGAGCATCCAGGTGGAGCTTTAGGAATCAGAGCATGAAGAACTAATATCCTTGTTATTCTCCATTCTGTGCCCTTCAGAGATCGCATCCTCTCCTTCTCATAACTCTTGCCTGTGGTGAGCTGATGTTGATAAAATGTGTTTTGAGAACCTGTCTATTTTACAGACCATCTCAGCCTCTCCTGAGCAACTGTCCTCCAGATTTCCCTTCACTCAGCAATGCCCATGAGTGGTTGGATGCTATCAAGATGGGTCATTATAAAGAGAATTTTGACCAGGCTGGTCTAACTACATTTGATGTCATATCACGCATGACTCTGGAGTAAGTAGAGAGCAAATACTAGACAATGAGTTTTCCTTGCAGAAAATGAAAGCAGTCTGAAAAATACTTAGTAGAGAATAAGTATAGGGAGTACACATAGACATGAAGGAGAGGGAAGCCATAGCAAAATGTCTACCATTTCTTACATTGTGTTAGGGCTTCTGGACACTCTCTATTCTACTCTATGTTTGTAATCTGTTTCTATAAGCAATAATATTGATCCCATATACACTACAAAACATTGTCGGAGTTGCAGAGAGGATCTTACATCAGAATATTCATAACTGTTGCCATATGTAATAACCACTTTCAAGGGATTGTGTAGAACCAATCATGCCGTACACTGGATTGAAGTGTTATGTAGAACACAGGAGCCAGGAAAAAAACGGTAGAATGGTGTGGATTGTAAGAGACCTCTAAAGATCATCTAGACCAAGCCTCCTACTGTGGACAGGGACATCTTTTACTAGATCAAGTTGCTAAGAGGCCTGTCCAACTAGGCTCTAAACACTTTCAGTGAAGGAGCACTCACAACTTCTGTGGACAGCCTGCTCCAGTGTCTCACCACTCTAATCATAACAAATTTCTTCCTTATATGTAATCTAAAGATATCGTCTTTCTGTTTAAAACTATTTCCCTTTGTTATGTCACTAGAGGCCCTCATAAAAGTCTCTCTCTTTCTTGTAAACCCCCTTTACATATTGGAAGTTTGCAAGGTCTCTCTGGAGGCTTTGCATTTCTCCAGGCTAGAGGAAAAATGTTCCTGCCCTCTGATCTCTTTTGTGGCCCATTTCCACTGCCTATATTTGTATCATAATCTACCAAATTCTGCTGACACATACAGATATTTTCCAAGCAAAAGTTGATGCCTTTTCAACTGTTTCTCTAAGATTATATCATTGCACATTTGTTAAGATTTACAAGAAAAGGAACTGGGACTGTTGAGATCAAGGAGCCAGTTTTAACACCTTCCCTTTTCTTTTCTTGCAGAGATATCCAGCGCATTGGAATCACTCTTATAGGTCACCAGAAAAAGATTCTAAACAGCATACAGCTCATGCGAGTCCATCTGAATGAACTTGAACCAGTTGAAGTGTGATGTTTACACCATCCTTATTACATTCTTCTCAAGCTCTGGAAAGGTTCTGGAGGAACTCAGAGGGATTTTCACTGTAAGAAAAAAGAGATGTCAGTATTCTATGTGAAGAATTACTGCACCCAAAGAGTGCACACTACGTGTCCTGTTCCATGAACAAAAACAAAGAGTTGCCATGATTTGAGAGCAGAGCTAATGGCACTTCACTGTGGCTGACATCATACATTGGGAATAGTGTGGGGGAGGGAAAGTTATAATAAGTAATATGGAAGGGGATGAAACAATAGCTTGGAAGATCACAAACACCTGTTGTGTCTTCTGTGACAATAGAAGGTATCAGGCAGCTTTACAAAGTCATCAGCAGTCTTTATCAGTGGTTGGGAGCACAGCAAAATGAGAGACATAATAAAGACAACAAAATAATACCATGTTTTTTCAAAAAGAATCTCCTCATGGTGTGAGAAATTATTTCTCAGGTGGAGATGAGCATCAGTCCATCTCTTGGTATGCCAGCTTGATGGGGTACTGAAGTTCTAATTAGTACACAATATGTGCCAAGTAATAAGACATGTCATCCAGTAATGAGCTTGGGAGTAAAGGACTCAAAACTATGCTACTTCATGTGCAGTTCTTGGGTCTGTTCCATTATCCAGGAGGGTAGTCATGAATCCTCTGTGCTGTTGCAATAAACAAGTACCTGGTGCTAAACAACTCTGTTTATGGGACTGCCGTGGAAGGGAACAGTAAGGATTCTTTGGACTCATCCTACTGGATCTGCAAGTGAAGAGAGAAACATAGGTTCTGGTCCTCACAAGCCCATTTGTTAAAGGAGAGACATAAGTTGTGATAAGGTGAAATCATAAGCACCCAGAATTTGGGATTTGTTCTTTTCCCTTTACAGATGTTTAAGAGTGTGACAGGAAAAAAAATCGAAGTCCTTTGCTTCCCCAATGAACTTGCTCTTTTCCTCACTAACCAGTGGGCACAGTTGGTTGAAGAGTCTTTCTGAAGAAAATAAAGACTTGCAGTACTAAACTCCATATAAACAATTGGAACAAAACCAATTCTTGTCAAGAGTGATCAGAGAAGGGTACCAGTCCTGCTAGTCTTTCCAGTCTTTGAAACTTTGTTGTCTGGCAGAGGTGCATGAGAATGACCAGAATGACAGAGCTGTCTCCCTTCAGATAGATTAGTGCCCCGTTAAGGAGGCAGTACTTTGAAGTGAAGCAGTGCTTCACATCTGTGTTTGTCTATCCCTATGGAGGAGTATGAAAACATTAAGCTGGGCTTGAGACAAAACCTCATAAACTATGCACCTGTTCACTTCACCAGCCTGTAGGAAGGGAAGCTGAAATAGCCTTGTTAAGCAATGAACACATTGCATTAAAAGAAATCTTTGTGTCTATAGAGGAAATAACTTCAGTTGTTTTGACCTGTGCCCATCTGTTGGCTTGCTGTTAAGTAGTCATCAACTTACTGGATTTCTGCAGCTGTCAAGGTTGGAATACCACAACTTCTGTAAATATTTCAGGATTCCCCCAGCCAACACAGCAATGGAAGACTGATACTTAAGCTGTATTTAAGGTGCTACAGCATAGTTGCACTAGAATAGCTAGTGGTTCAGATTCTTTATTGCAACATTAGAACAACTTATGTTGGGGTTTTTTTCGCTGACGAGGGAGAATGACAGTGGGTTCTTTCAAAGTATCAAAAATTAAATACAAAACCAATACAAGGAAATGAGAATAAAATCTTAACAGCAATACAAATAGTGTGAGGATTAACAAAAAACCCAAATCAGACTAGAATAAAGTCCTAGAAAATTTCAATCCATTGCCTTTTAAGGGGTTTTTGTAAACTTGCAATGCTCACAGATCCAGTTACGTGTATGCTGTCAGTGCCACCTACAACATTTGAGACTGAACAATTGTTGTTATCTTCAGAAAGCATATTGAGCACAAGATGTTGATAGGAATCCATGGTCTCCAGCACCTTCCACATCTGTTCACCAGAGGACTGTGCATACATATGCATTCATGTATGAGTGTATTTTTCAAGTCCTATGGGTCATCTTGGAATATACAGCAGACTATATTTTCCATTTCTTGGGTGATGAAGATTAGTGTCACTAGTTAAATTATGTGGCCTCTTTTGAGCATAGTGCAAATTTACATGCAGAAAACACATTTTGTCTATGCAATGAGAGACAAAAGGGGAGCCTTGTCTGAATGTCATACCAATGATAATGGGGTTTAGTAGCCTGTTAGAGTGACCTGCAGTAAAATTAAATTCTTGGAGGTACTTCAAGCAGTAGGAAATTTTATTTTGCATTTGAAGTCTATTGCAATGTTGTTTTCACAATCAGAGGAGAGGGATTTACTTGCTGTACAAAAGCAGGCATAGTTCTCTTCTTCCTCCTGTTCTGAGGCAAGGTTATCTTTCTATGATAGTTCTAAGGAGTCATATGTCAAGATGTCCTGGGTGTGCACAGGGGTCATAGCATAAAAAGGTGACTATTTTCTGTAAAAAGTCTTTCAATTCTCTTTATTCTCAGGACATTTCCTATTTTCAGAGCACTTCCATCCTTAATTTGGGATGCAAAACCTCTCATGTCAGAATGCATCTTATTTGACATCTATATGGTCCTCAACTCTGCAGGCATGGAGGAAAGGCAGTCACAGGAAAAGCCTTTGAAATAGACAGATCTCACTTTTCTCATTCTATGTGAAAGCAGTAATCTTGTATTCTGTTTCCATAGCTGTCAATTGAGATGTCCCTGCAGTACATAGGCACACTAAACAGGTAGGGAAGAGCATCAGGAGGGAAAGGAGTGGGACTCACTGAGGCAGAAACAATCAAAAAAAATCTTACAGAACCATAGTCTCTGCTGGAAGAGCAATAAGAAATTAGTTAGTTATAATCTATCTATAATATACAGTGCATAAGTAGACTGAGTGAATTAAATGCACAGGACTTTCATGAAGCCATGAGGCATTTGTATGAGAACTCAGAAGAGTCATACCTGCAGCTGGAAAGAATATATCACAAAAACTAATGGCTCATCTGCTTGAACACCTTTCACTATCTGTAAACAGGAATAAACTTCAGATTATGTCAAGGTGTTTGGTAATTGTTCCTGATGAGATTCCTCACATCTACCTTCTATCGTGCCTGCTATTGGATGGTTTCCAAGTCAGACAATTGGATCTGCCCCAGTATGTCAGTTAATGTGTTTTGCTGTCAAAGAGCACATCAGGCAAGCAAGTTCCTACCTATCCTGCTTTAGCAGCCCAGTGGAATTCTCAGCCAGGAACTACATGTCTCTGCACCCACAGCCTCACTAAGCTATGGCATATTTGTGTCAAAACCAGTCCCTGCTCACACAGAGCATTTGAAGACAAACACCCATCCCTGAAATGGTGTTGAAGGAAAGTTTGATGACAGTGTGATTTGCACAGTGATTTCTACATTTGGCCGTAAAGTATCCTTAGTGCATGTGCAGATCATACAGTTTTCAGCCACTGTTTTCGGGGGGTTTGTTTTAAATTTTTTAATTCAGAAAGAACAGGAAAGAAGCTAGCAAAGCTACCTTAGTTGCAGACAATTTATATGACATTAACTTGAATCGTATCTTCCTCAGAAGTTGCATTTTGTTATGACATTCAAAATCATCGTGCTTGAAGTATGAACCTGTTCCGATTCTGTATTACAGAAAGAGCTGCACTGACTGAGCTAATGAGAAATTACTGTATCTTCTAGAGTTTGCAATCTTGTGACTCTATTCAAAGGGTTGCTACTCCATCCATTGTCCTTTCTGGCACATAAAATATTGAAGATATATGTGAAATAGAAAATATATATGCTACAATTGCCTTGAAGTTTATATATTTTTTAATTTTATCTCCCTTTCCTGGTGATGAGAAAACTTTCGGTTGAAACATGCAGATTCTTGTTTCATAAGAATTTCTTCCATGACCTTTGTTCTTTGAACAAACAATGGGTTGGCATCTTGCCATCTATGCCTCCATTAGTTGATCGAGTTTAGTCTGTAATTTGTGCCTCTTCTATAAGACCAAGTGTGATTAGCTTGCAGCAATAATTCTGTTTCCTTCTGAAAACTAATTGCTTAAATTCCGGTCACATTAAGTAAGGTTGAATGTTTTAATAGTTTACAGTGGCACAGAAAATTATACACACTGCTGCCTAAAACTAGAATTTCAGTTGCAACTATGCAACTCTGTCACTGCATTTTGGTAACTTTTATACAAACTATGTGCTTGAGCAGCTGTGATGGATTGATCATTTGTAAACAATTCTGTTGCTGGAAACAAATTCTAGTCTTCACTGAGCCACATTGATTCTGCAAGTGAAGAGGAGATTAAAAAAAAGAAAATTAGCTTTTTTCAGAGAAGTCAGCTAGTTTGAAAGGTATGAATGAGAAGGCATTATATGAAATAATTATTTAAAAATACATCTGTTACTTTTGTCCCATTAAAAAAGACAATAGTTATAATGTGCAATTAATGTGTTCATGTGGATATTCAACACCTAAAGTGTCTACTATGAGTTAAGTTGCAAAAGTGTTGCTATGTTTTAGCTGTCATCTCTGCAGACTCCTACAAAGAATAAACAACAATAGTTACAATTATCATGATAAATAAATGTGGGTTTCCCTAATGAAGAAAAATAGAGTAAAAGTAGCAGTAGCCCAATAGCTTTGTTGCCGGCAATTTGTGCTGAGAAGCAATTTATTTTTTTGACAGATGAAATATTATTTCAAAGTGAAAGATCAGTCTATCAAACCTACCAATTAGAAAAGTGTCCACTTATGGACATACTTAGAATCATGTCAACAGCTGCCTAACTGCATTCACATAGAACTTAATGAGGGTATAATAACTATTGCTAGGACTGATAGACTGTTTTTATTCAAATTTAGGATTTTTGACTTCTCTAAGAAACATTGCTAAGTTACCAAGCTAACACCATTTATCATAGTTGAGTAACCTCACATAAATATATATCATAAAATTAATGAACTGTCCTTGAGACTTCTCTTACCCAGTTACAGTCGGAATGTGGCACAGTTGGCAAGCTTGTACTGCAAATTCCGCTTTCAGTACCACAGACCTAGCTGAGGTCCTCTTTCTTATGCTTGTGAAATATGCCTTCCCTTCAGAAAGGATTTTGATCAGCTTCTTCTGTTCAGGACGTGATAGTGTCAACAGTTTTAGTTACCAGCTTTATAGTTTTCGACAATTCACATATTTAATATTCTGCTTTTTATGGCTGCTAGCTTGACTGGGGTGAGTCACTTGTTACTAGTAATCTGGTTCATGGCTTCCTGCTTCATGCTTTCAAAAGAAAGGGCAAGGTAGGACTGGCATAGGCCTTGCTGGATTGAAGATATGGATAAGTGTTACCTGTAGAGGTATGACGGAAAATTAAATCTGTGAAACGATAAAATAAACCCCCTTCTCTCCTAGCTATGACAAGTAGTCCCTTCTCAGCTTTAGCAATAGCAGTTCGTTAGCAACTCGCACCCTGTCTGTGTACAACACACATATCCACTCTGAAACTGAGGGATAGCACCTGCCTTCAATATACAAAAAGAAAGAAGCAATCAGTCAAAAAAAGTAGTTTGCTGCTAACTTGAGGTATATGTGATAGGATATCAGTACAACAGCCTCTTTACTTTCTGATTTAGGACTAGTCAGTTTCAAACTGAGCATTTCACTGTCTAGGTAGCTCTAGTATCACAACCTCCATAGATTAGACTGTTTTCTCCCCTTGATTTTCAGTTCTTATTGCTTTCTATAGTTGAAATTCCAGTTTGAGTGTAAATTTTTATATGCATATCCCTACAGCATTTTTCCTTGCTGTAAGGGACAGGCTTTGCTGAGCTGAAACTAATACTGAAGTGTTCTTTTTCACGAAGAGGATCAATAGAATTTAGACTTATAGAAACTGGAGAGATCATCTCTCTGTTATTGAATTACAGATTGTCTTCAGAAGTGCTGGCATGTACCAGACTGACTTTTTGAACCTCTTACTTTAGCATTCAAACTAAAGTGACGACAGGCAAAAACAGTCTGAAAAACATTTAAACACACCTGAATGAGTTTATTGAGTACTTCTAACCCAATAAGCCTGTGCTTCTATGGAGAACATTCTTGCAGATCTGTTGGCTCATTTCTGTCCCCTTATCCCTGAGGACTGTTTCTGAGGGTGGATTCTGTTGATTAACTCCTTGAAGAGCTGGAGGCTTGCTTCTCTAAAATCCAGGTTTCTGATTACACTCCGCGGCTGACACCCCTTTCTTGTGATTGTTAATTCCTCTATCAGATGGTCACTGAACACCAGACTGCCTCCAATCTTGACATCCCCAATGACCTTGCTCACACTAGTGACTATCAGATCTAGTATTGCATCCCATCAGTTAGTGCTGATTTTTACTCTCTCCAGAAATTTTCATCAAGCCACTCCAGGAACCTCTTGGATTGCTTACACCTCACCGTATTGCTTTTCCAGCAGGTATCACAGTGGTTGAAATCCCTGAGCAGGACAAGAGCTTTTGAGCCTGATGCCTCCCTTGGCTGCAGTAAAAAGCCTCTCTTGATCAGTCAGCCTGTTGTAGACACCAGCTACAAGGTTCCCCTTTTTGCCTCAATCTCTAATTTCTGTACATGAGCTTTAAGCTCTTTGCTATTCTTCAGGGACATCTCACTTTGTGCATTCCTCAACATAGAAAGCAACCCTTCCCCCCCTCCTGCCTTGCCTGTCCTTTCTCAATAGCCTGTATGCCTGTATTTCTCAGTGGCCACCCTCCAGACACAGGCTACGTCCTACCACATTTCAATAATAGCCACTACGTTATATCTTCCCATCAGCACAGCAGGTTCCAGTTCTTCCTATTTGTTGCCCACACTTCACACGTTCGCAAAGAGGTGCTTCAGCTGGGTTGCTGACTGCATCACCTTCTTAGAGGAGCCCCCCTTGAGGTGTTTCTCAGTGTTACCCTGTTGATTCCAATTACCTGAGCAGCCCAGGGCTTATCTTTATTAGACTGTGATTGTAATGCAGTGCCGCCAGCATGCCTCAGGGCAACCAGTCGAAGGCCATTGCTAGCACCCCATCCCCCTAAGTGTGGCCTCACTAGAGCTGGATAGAGAGGAATGATTGCCTCCCTTGATTGCTGGCAGCATTCCTCCTGATGCAGCCCAGGATATCATTAGCTTTTTTTGGCAAGGGCACATTGCTGGCTCATGTTCAACTCAGTGTCCATCAGGACTCACAATTTCTTTTCTGCAAAGCCACACAGATAGAGGCATGGTTCATAACAGGATTTTTTTCAGGCTTTCTTTTTGGGTGCAGGAGTGAAAGATGTAATTCTTCTTCGATCTGAGGAGATGCAAAGAAAGAAACATTCATATAACAAAATGTGAGAAGAAGCATAACAAAGAAAAGACTATTGTTTACATACATTAAAAAAGACAAAAAAGAAGGGAAAGGAATCATTTGTATTAATTTTAACTCCTGTTTATAATCAAAGCTCCTACTTATGGTCTCTATTAACAGGGTGGAACATTACTTAGCTTTCAAGATAAGTTCATCATGTACAGAGAAGCTGTGCAAGGCCTACATCCCACTTCAGTCTTAATTTGTAGTATGAATAGGATGTGAGGTGTTTGATAAGGCTCCTAATGGCACTATTTACGCAGATTATTTTTTTCCTCATAGAAGTGGTTTACTTGAAAAGGCTTTACTTCAGTTAAATGTCACTATATTTGCAGTGAAGTAATTAAGAATAAAATTAGATCACCATCTGCAGCAAATTTTATCTGAAAAGTACCTAACTGTCTGAAAATTTGCATTTTTAAAGCAAGTACATAGAAAGATAAGTGACCCTCTTTTGGAAGCTTTTATGCTTTCTCAGTCTGAGAAAGCCCAGTAGCAATTTTAGAGGATGATATTGAACTCTTAATGGGATGGAAGGATCTTCAGTAGGAGTTAATGTTAATGTTATTGGGAAAAAAACTAATGTAGAAATGTAATTGATACAAATCTACATCCATATATACTCTCCATGTACATGTATATATGGCGTAAGTATATGCATACATAGACACCACTGATGTCTGACTGATAAAGAACTGGTCAGTATATAAAGTAGTGATAAATTTCAGTTCTAAACTTATTAGCTTACACTGACAGATCATGACATTGACAGCCACTGAACAAAGTGTCCAGAACATTCTCTAACATAAATCAACTAATTTATTGCTCTATCCTAGTTTTTCTCAAATGATATTTCAGCCCAGTAGCATCTTCATGGGCAAACAGAATTTTAGAGAGAGAGGAACTATGACAGGCAAGTAAAAGAATTTGGAGAAATTAAAATAGAAATGAAATATGGAAAAGAAGACAGTTCTGGGTTTTCATTCTTGTCCATCAGTCCTGCAGATACTTTCTGTTCTTCATCCACACAAATCACTGCCTTCCTTACTGCAGCTAAAAAGACAACAATAAATTGACCATCTCTGTTCTGAACACTCACCATTCATCTGTCTCCATTTCATCCATAAATTTGCCATTTATTTTCTAATACAATTGCAGTCCTGTGCCCATTATCCAGACATGCAGACCCTAGAAATTTTCTTCTGAAAAGAATTTCAGCCAAGGTGAGTTTAAGATGAGACACTTACCATTCTAACAAACGCCAAAGGCTTAAAAGCAAGTGCTTTCTGAATAGCTTGCACATCATTATCCTTCAAGGCCTGGAGCAGGAGAGATTCCCAGAGCCTGGAACAATAACATTTGTCCATTCACAGTTCTTTCATTTAGTAACAGATATAGTTATAATAGGAAACAAGTTTTACTACATCAGCAAACCAGACATGGTGAGAGGTTTTTGCTCTCAAAATACAGTTTGGAGAACTGTCAAGACATATACACAAATGATCCACCTTTTAAAGATCAGACATGATGTATAACCAGAATATCTATAATTTGACTTTTATATTACTAGAGAGCTGATGCAAATATCACAAATATAATCTAATTCTCACTCAGGTGGTAAGTTAGCATTCCAGAGTAATTGCATATTTACTGTACCTCACCAGCTTTTGTTCAAGGCGTTGAACAACCTCACACTGTCAGCCTTCATAATTTTTTAGCAGGTGACATCGGGGTTCCATGTAGAAATTGCACATGTTCCCCACATTATATCTCAATTTCTTTTCCCTTTTCAAGTTCATAAGCCATTCTCAACTAAGCTGGATCATTGATTTTTGTTATAATGAAAAATTCAGTAACCAAATCCTTGCTTTCTGACAGATGGAAATACACTGGCATAACACAAAACTGTCTCTGACTCCCAGCTCTCTACTCTAACCATGAAACTTGCATAGAAAAAGAATCCTAATTAAATATTGAAACCTTTCATCTTGCTCCTGCTACATCCCAGCATGGGAGCGTGTATTCAGATGAATACAATTCATAATGATACCTCTGGAAAGTTGGAAAATAAAGACATCATTGTTAAAAGAAATAAATAATTTTTAAGAAAAATAAGAGTTGGCTGCATGCCCATTGCAATTATCTCTGATGCTGAGAGCCATGGGGGTTCTGTCAGTATGTAGCCTATGTAGCCAGGAAGCTTGATCTGCCAAAATGAGAAAAAACAAAAAAAAAGAATGAAGCTTCTTCACCAGCTTATTAACTTAAATGAAATAAGGCGATACCCTAAGGAAATGTAGTAACAACATGCAGCATCATGCTTTCCATAAGGTAAGAACAAACATCACTCTACCTACTTTTAACAGGGCAGACTGTGGTTAAGAAAATGAGAAGTGAAGTCTGAAGTCACTGACAAACCTGAAAGGGCAGACTAGAGAAACAGAATCCTGCCAACAAATATTACACCACAGTTATGCATGGCTGAATAATTTAATTAGGATAAAGGCTATGTCTCTCTGCTGACCTGCATCTGCAAAATGGCAAGCAGAAACCTACAAAGAAAGAGTGGAGAGAATGTAGAAGAACACTGGAGTATGCTTGAACATATGGTCAACTTTGTTCAGCATCCACTGGCACAAATAACAATAGGTAGTGCTGTCAGCTACTCATCTTTGCTAGCAATGCAACACTTGATTTATTAAAATGATAGATAAGATGAAATGGTTTTAAAACTTCCTTTATGGTTCTGTGGGTAATATGAACAACTGTGGTTACAATTCGGTACCTGTTTTACTATCTCTCAATGCACATGGAAAACAAGCTATTATTTTTGTGTATTTCATAGAATCATAGAATAGTTTGGGTTGGAAGGAACCTTGAAGATCATCGAGTTCCAACCTCCCTGCCATAGGCAGGGAAACCTCCCACTAGATCAGGCTGCTCAGTGCCTTGTCCAGCCTGGCCTTAAACACCTCCAGAGAGGGAGCATACACAACTTCTCTGGGCAACCTGTTCCAGTATTTTACCACCCTCACTGTAAAGAATTTCTTTCTTATATGTAGCCTGAATCTACCCCCTTCCAATTTACATTCATTATTCCTAGTCCTCCCATCAGATATCTTATTAAAAAGTCCTACTCTTGCCTTTCTGTAAGTCCTCTTCAGGTATTGATAAGTTACTATGAGGTCCCCCCTGAGCCTTCTCTTCACCAAGCTGAACAACCCCAACTCCTTCAGCCTGTCTTCATAACACAGTTGCTCCAGCCCTTTGATCATCTTCATGGCCCTTCTCCGAACCTGCTGCAACAGCTCAATGTCCTTCTTATGTTGAGGGGTCTAGAACTGGACACAATACTCAGGATGGGGCCTGAGCAGAGAGCTGAGTGGAGGGGCAAAATCACCTCTCTTGACCTGTTGATCACACTCCTCTTGATGCAACCCAGGATTTGGTTGGCCTTCTTGGCTGCAGGTGCACACTAGCAGCTCAAGTTGAGTTCGTCATCAACTGGACAATTCCACTTGGACAATGAGCCATTGACTGCAACTCGTTGAGTGCAACTGTTACTCCCAATAAATAAAAGAATGAACTAAAAGTGTTGAACTTCAATGTTTACAGAAGAGTTGGCAGGCTGTAAATCTGCATTTTCTTTGTGCAAGGTTTATGTAGGGAGGAGATCCCAGTCTCCTGGGTTCTCAGCTGGAGTTCAGCAGTTCAAAATATCTAAAAGGAGTATGTTCATTCTACAAAAGATGAATGGAAATCCTAAGTCTCACCATATAGAATTCGCTGTTTGTGGTCAGGGAAATAAACAAAGTATTCTTTTATCCCAGGTGCAGGTAAACATCAAGTGCACTGTACAGAACAAGACTTGAGCACATGAAACACCTTGAGGCTTCTGACTGAAATCCAAGGAAGGGAGATGGCCCCAGGGACACTGTAAGCTTCTATTCATCTAAAAAGTGAGAGTGAGAAATCAGAGCTATCAAGAGCCAGCTGGCTTGGATCTTCTGTGTAGGTTGCTTTTATGTTCTCTCCAGGACTGACTCTAAGAAGACTCATAGAACACTGTAAAATATATGCAAAATTAGTATAGTCCCAAAATAATTCACCTCCTGAAAATAATTCCCAGTCTTCACAATGGATCACATTATCTAAAAGCTTCTGTGAAGACATAAAGAGGATAATGAGAACAGGCTTTCATCTCTAAATCATATTGTCTAGATCCATGCAGCAGATGGCCTACTTTGGCATACACCAAAGGGATTGCTTAATAGTCATAAGGTAAGATGGGAGGCCTGTATTTAATTCAGAACAATAACTAAGAGTTTTTAGCAATTGATTTAATAAATCTCTGATATTAAAGGGGATTTGATGCCTTTACAAAAGATTGAGTCTGAACAATTTTAAGATAAAGAAAGAAGCTGATTAATGAATAATTAAATATTTGAACACAAAGTTGCAGGAAATTAAAAACTGGTCAAAAGCCAAGCTTGAAAAAAATCAGTTCTCCAATCAAGAAAATATATATGAAAGTTTGGAATGTAATTTCATAGTGATCTACTCTGAATAGTCCAGAATCCCACCTTCTGCTCAGGCATCTGTGCTTGAGGTGACTGAGCAGAAAGATCTCTTACCATTCTACATGAATCTTCTGGTTCTGTCTAATTGTTTCCTTTAGTTCTCTGTGTTCCTTCAGACAACCTTAAGAATTTTTGAATGCTTTATATTTAAGGATAAGATCATTGTCTATATAACTTTATTTTTGTCTTTAAATTGTGCAAATGCTCAATGTGGTCACCACATTCTCAGCAGGTCATTCATGATGGTAAAATGCCTAAAATGAATTTTTAAAGCCTACCATTAACAATCTGCATATATCCAGTAAATGTAATATCTCTGCATTGCAACATTAATGAAAATTTAGCACAGAGTACATTATTTGGAAAAATGTTTAAACCAGGTGCTCTTCTTCTACTTCGATATGGGCATATAAGGCTGGAAAACAATGCTGATGAGTTTGTCTAACAGGACTCTGGAAGAATGTGAATTTGTTGATTCACTGCCTGTGAAGTGTTCAGGAATTAAGAAGTTCCTTTTATTATGGAAGCTTATTTTTAGCTTACTAATGTTTGCTCCAAAGGGATTATCTATCCACAGGGAAATAGAAACCCACAATTGGAAAAAGTAAAGCCACATGGTTTATGAGCTAGGATTCTATTTTTATTACCCAGAGCCATTTTAGAAGCAGCAGAAAGACGTGAGAATTTGCATGGTTCAGTGAGCAAGGCAAATTACTTGATCAATCTTCAGACATGCAGCTGTTTGGAAAAATTTGCTCTATTGATGACAGGATTTCTTGCTGTTTCTCCCTAGGAGAGATGTCTATATAATGAAAACAAGTGGCTGGTTTATAACTTACATGCTAAATAGTCCAATTGCACAATTTACATGGTGGTCTAACTTTTAACTAGGTTAGCTAGCCTAACAGCCTTTTCTATGTCTGCTGTTGTTGAGGCAATTTTCAAATACAAGGGAAAAGCATGCTTGAATCAAATATAGTCTTCTCTGCTTTAGATAACTAAGTAGAATTAATCAAGTTGCTCAATGAAGTGAACAATTTTGAAATTTTTTTGAGAGCCTTCTTTATTCCTATTTATTGTTACATGCCTGAATGATGGTTTTGGGGAAAAAAATAGAAGAGAAAAAAGAAATCTGCTGTTGGAGTGTTCAAGTGTAAGTCTCATATCTGAAATAGAACTAAACTATGAATCACTTCAAGACAAGGACTGTCTGACAGGGGACAGGTCTGCAACAGAACTTCCAAGCCAAATGTGAGTCAGCAGTGTAGTGGGCCTTTGTGACAACGCAATTTATATGCTTGGTGTGGTGCAGTAGGAAAAGTGTAGCTGTTAGGGTAAGAGAAAGTATTTGCCTCAGCACAGATGAGGCTGCATTTAGAAAAATGTCTCAGGTCGAGCTGTGCAGTACAATACAACAATGAAAAAATGGAGTCAGTACAGTTAACAATCTTTATGATGCTTAAGATGTTGGAGCACATGATACATGAGGGAAGGGTGAAGATGGCAAATTTGTAGGCTCAGAGGAGCCTGGAGGAGTTATAACTGCTACCTTCCAATACTCATGGTAGGGGGGAGAAAAAACTCAGTGCAACAGAGTGAAAGAGAGGGGTGACAAGAATAGGTTGCATGAAGGAAAATTCTGATAGAACATAAGGAAGAATTTCTCCATCTGAGGGCTCTTTAGGCTCAGCACTAGAATAAGGATGCCAAAATCATGGGGATCATACATTATTCAAGATGTTCAAAATCCATCTGAACAGCCAAATCTGGCTTTGGAGTCACACTTGCAAGCATTTGGAGTAGAAAGTTCCAGTGCAGAAACCAAGAGAGGTGCTTTCCCCCTGTCATGAGAAAACAAGGCCAACATCAAAACAGCAGAAAATCTGATGACAAATGGAAAAGGTATCACGTATAAACAGATAGACCTGAAATTCTCAGGCTGCTAGAACTTGAGTTTCACAGAATTACATTTATTTTGTACAAAATTTGTACTTCTTTCATCCCACTGTATGAATGAGGTTGACTCCAAAATAAAGAAGCAGAGAAAAGATCTAAGGCAACACAGGTGGGCAGATTCAATATTGTGGTGACCTGAATGTCAAAATTATTTACTTGAATTTCTACAAAAAAAGGCATTAAAAAACAATAAGATTGTTCTCCTAATACTAACAGTTCTACCAAAATCTGCTAAAATAAAGAAAGGAACCCTGCATATCTGTTTCCCCACAAAGGCTCAAGATTTAGGTTTTGGTTGAGGCTTATTTTGGAAATGCATGCAATTAATTAGTTCTGGGGCCGGAACAATTGTTCCTCTGTTTTGACTCTAAAATCTGAAAAGAATGTGTTGAACTGAAAAATGTGTAGCATGAATCAACCTCAGATGATTATCTCAAATTTTTTTTCACATTTGGAAGTCTCAGTCTTGATAAGTACTGGGAAAGATCCTAGTTTCATGGTCATTCTACTGCAGTGAAACTAAATGCCCCATGGAGGCAGCAGAGATAAAAATGTAGAACAGGAGAGGCTTGAAGTTGGCTCCTTAACTGAATAAAACTTACTCTGTGTATGTCTATTGAGAGAAAACATTTGAATACAAACCATTTGATTAAGCTTTAGTTCTACCTGCTATAGCCAGCAGGGCAAGGAAGTGATTCTTGCCCTCTGCTGTACTCTTGTGAGACCCCACTTGGAGCACTGGGGACAGATCTGGAACACTCAGCAGAGGAAAAACATGACCATATGATCCAGAGGAGCACCACAAATGTGATCAGTGGGCTGGAGCACTTCTCCTATGAACACAGTTGGCATTGCTTAGTCTGGAGAAGAGGAGACCCAGGGAACTTTATTTCAGTCTTTCAGAACCCAAAAGGGACTACAGGAATGATGGAGAAGCTCCCTTTATCAGGGAGCATAACAACAGAGCAAGGAATAATAGCTTTAAAGTGAAAGCAGGGAGATTCAGATTAGGTATTAGGAAGAAACATGAATCAGCACAAAATCTCAGATGATTACCACAAACTTTTTTAAACTTGAAACTCTCAGTCTTGATTGGTACTAGGAAAGATTCCAGTTTTATGGTCAAGAGACCACCATTCTACTGCAGTGGAATTAAATACCACAAGGTGGCAGCAACGATCAAAACGGAATGTAGAAAGGGCTTGACTTTGACTCCTTCCTGAACTCAGGGAGAGGACTGTGCTTTTTACCTCACTGTATCCTGTCCATAAGTAAATTACACCTACTTTAAAAATACTGTTTTGTTCGGTTTGGTTTTATTTTTAGTTTTCAACATCTCGTATTTTTTACATTATATGAAGGACAGAATCATCCTCTGCTTTCTCATTCATTGTTTTAGGAATTCTTCCCCTATGCACACACTCTCACTAATTTCTCTAAGCAAAAAATTTCAAGTCAGCCTCACCTAATGGTTTCTTCATGTTTTAAATAAAATTTTATATCTATTTTTACATTCCATTCTTTTTTTTTTGAGACAGAATAACCAAGGCTGACTGTAGCAGAAAATTGTCTTACTTATTTACAGAATGGGACAGAAGCAAGTTTTCTGGAGGATATTGGCTTTGTGACTGTTCACTTCCTTAATTCAGCTTGTGGCTGCTTCTGGCACTAAGCAAGACAATATTCTCATTGTTATTCTCTTTCTACTTCTAAATACCCTAAAATTTTAAAAATTGAGTCACCACCAATGACAATATACTGACATCTAAGCCTTTTCCTGTTTTGAGAAACATTCCATTAATTTCAGTATTTGCTTTGAACAGTTCATTAATTCAGTGATAGTACTAGTGGTAATTCATTGGTAACAGAGCAGAAGGGCTTACGGGAAATGTTTCCAGTTGCTAATCTAGTTACTATACAATTACTGGCTCTCTGGACTCCAGTTCCATAGCCAAGCTTTACTGCCTTCATGTTCATGAATTCCTCGGGTGCAAGTCATCATGATTAAGCTAAACAGAGTTGCACTATGTTCATCCTAAGACTTTATAGAATGCATAACTAATCAAGCCAGTTCAGTGATTCACTTTTTTGGCTACCCACAGGAAATAAATATTCACATTGTGAGATTTGGTTTCCTCAAACACTGTGCAAGACCAGAGTCCACACCAGCTGCTGCATTGTCTTTGTAAAATTATTTTTTACCTTGACAAAAGAGTTTTTTTGTTGTTGTATTCTGACCACTTAGCTATAGAGCAGCACTACTCACGGTGATTATCCCCTCCCTCTTGCAAATATATATAATTTAAATAGCACTCACGAAACAGCCCCTGTCCTATGGATCATGAAAATTAGTAACAATGCTGATTGTTGAATGCTGCTTCTTGCAAGTGAGGACAGGATACTTCACAGACAGCTAAAACTCAGGGGAACTCATTTGCTAACTCTTCACCAAGCACATTTCAGCAGTAGTCCCTTTCACAACCTCCACCTTACTATATGTCACTTTCAGAGGAGGAGGAGGTCAGAAACATGGCAGCAGAACAAGGTGAATTTGTATGTTGTGTTTTGGCTTGCAGCTGCACAATAATTTTGAGGAGGGGGGAGCTCAGTTGCACCCTTGTTCTCTGCCCCAGGTGGCCATTCTCCTGTACCTCCTTGTGCTGGGGTTAATTCTTGTTCAGTTCAAAACACATTGAGAACCCACTCAGATGGATCCAAACCTAACAAAAAGGTTTCTAGTATGCAACGAGTTCACCTATCTGCTGCAATCATTTTAGCATTAGAGCTGGCACAAGGAAGTTGACAGAGTGGATGTAGAAGGTCTTGGGCTTTTTGGGAGGGAGAAAACTGCTTAAAAGCAAAACCACTAAAGTGTCAGCAAAACCACATTAGCATCAACTTAGCTTACTAGGACCACGTAAATTTAGCCTCACTGAGGCTATACATTCCTCATTGTCTGACTTTCCTCCACCAAGGACTTTGCATTTTACTTACTTTGCGTGTGGAAGATTCCTGTAATCTCTATTTCACTCTCCTCCACAGTCACGCAGTTTTAAAACACTTAAAAAATTCGCACTTCCCCACAGACACTTCAACAGAGAGAAAATGTATTGGAGAGGACATGTAAAAAGCACGGGTGTGACACATCAAATTTCTGGTTGCAACAGCTCCCTCAATTATGGCAAAAGACTCCTGATCTCTGTCGTGCTTTCCTTGACAATTTGGGGCTGCTGAATCCTCATCTGTCAAATCAGCTACACCATCTGTTTTGGTTTGAGAAAACCCATAACAATTCATTGTTGTTTAGACAATTTTTCTGTCATCTGATGGCCCCTCCCCAACCAGAAGAGGAATCAGGGAAAACAAGGACATATGAGGGCTGGAATATACGTAGATGTAATAGGATAAGACTAAATAATTAACAATAATAGCAAAGTACTATTATTTATCCCAATGCAGATGTAAGATATACACGAATTGTACTCAGACAATTCTATCAGTAGGAATATGTGCACTCCCAGCAGTGGACAACAAACGCCAGACATCTGAGTGCTAAGACTTTAAAGGAAGGGAAGGCCTCATGGGTCTGACATCAGGATTAGAATTTATCTGGACCACCACTATCAAGGGAGAAAGACTACACCACAAATTTGATAGTGTATATTGAATTTGATGTTCATTGTATTATACAAACTTGTTGAACAGACTAGGTCAAATGCCCAGACCTCATAACTCCTCATTCCTGTGCCTGTTTTCTCCAGAATTTGAAGAGAAATTAGTTCTGTATTGCTCAGCTATTATGTTGTAGTGTCCTTTTGTATATTCCTATAGCATCTTTGGAATGGCCATTTCTTGAAACCCAATTACATATGAAAGGAAGAACTGTTTCCAAGTTGCCTGGAGACAACAGTTATACAAGTCCAGTATAGACGACATGTAAACACCAGGTGGGAGCAGCAGACAAGGTAAAAGCCTGAAGCAAAAAGCACAAAGGAACATAAAGTCTTGGATGTACTTTTTTTATTGCAGTAATTAGGCACCTAGTCTAAGTTCTTTCACATTATAGCAATGCAAAAAAAATCATGTGGAGCAACCCATGATCCTCAGGCAGGACCATCCCCATGGCTGTGTGCTCTACTCAGCAGAACTCACACCAGCATCACCATGTCTTTCTCTAATATGTGTTTTTAAATGGTATTTTCTCCCCCTGTTCTTTCTGGGCTCCTAAAGAAAAGGTCAAAGCAGAAGAGTGTCAGAGAATTGCAACATTGGCCGAGTTCCAGAGACAAACAGCTTGCTGGAGAATTGCTGCATGAAGGAACATTCATCTGTCTTCCAAACTGAATCACGATTTAAAGAGAGGTGTCTACCCTTCAGAGGTTTAACGTGTGACCCAAATAATTTTGTTTATACTATACACAGAACTTTCAGCACATATTTTCAAGAACTCATATTTCAAGAGGAACAACAGTTGTAAGAGAAATGCCAAAGGCTGTGACAGGCTACTTGGAGCCTCCACTCCTTTTCACTTTCTTTCTCTTTCAAGTGTACTCTGTCCCTGTCCGCAGAGGAGAGAATAACAACAGTTACAGGAGACAAAATAAGAAGGATTGTTTGGAGAACATCTGCACACTTCTCTGTTGCATCTCTTTCTACAAATAGCAAAGCCCACATGCACATGCAAAGCCCTGGGTAACAGCTACCCATGCCCTTTGGTGTCCTAAGATGTTCTTTTCCCCATGTGAGTCATTAAACCAAAAGCATATTAGTAAAGGGACTGAAAAGGAGTCTCCTCTGCAAGTAATTTTTAAAGCAGACATCAGTTACACCTTCAAAAATATCCTTGCAGGTACTTGCCACACCTGATTGAAAACTTCATCAATCTGGATAGGTGATGAAAAAATTGTGAGGAACCAGACTGTCATTTCTTTTCTCTCATACTACGGTCCTGGTCTGAGGTAAAATAGAACTGATTTTCTGGTTTATAGCTTCACTTCTTAGCTAGGCCTCTTCTAACTGACTAAATTCTGAAATTAATAGCAGAAACTAAGCTCTCAGATTTTTCTCTTAGTATCATGTCATAAGACATGATTATACAAAAGAATGGTGAGAGACTCTAGTTTACATTTATAGTAACCAAGGTCAGACAAATTTGTTATTTGCTCCATTAGAGAGTGGGAAGTAGAAAAGCACAGAGTGGTCCCACTTGCAAGAAGGAGTTGACAGGGCAAGTGGCCAAAAATTCACTAAGAGCAGTATTCTATCCCATCTCATCTGCCCTGTGCTCAGTATAAAAGCTGAGGGATCAATTGATTGGCCCTCTTTCTTCAATGGCAGACATCCATGGAGGAATCTGCCTGATTATTTATTTTTGTTCCTGATCTGAACACTTCTGACTCCAGCTCCTGACCATCACTAACTCCAGTCTGGGACTTTCCCTGTATCTGCTGATGAAGTGATTGTCATCATAGAGCTTGATAAAGTTTTGCATACTCTGAATACCTCCTTCCTTTTTTTTTTATTATTATTTTATTATNAGAGAGTGGGAAGTAGAAAAGCACAGAGTGGTCCCACTTGCAAGAAGGAGTTGACAGGGCAAGTGGCCAAAAATTCACTAAGAGCAGTATTCTATCCCATCTCATCTGCCCTGTGCTCAGTATAAAAGCTGAGGGATCAATTGATTGGCCCTCTTTCTTCGATGGCAGACATCCATGGAGGAATCTGCCTGATTATTTATTTTTGTTCCTGATCTGAACACTTCTGACTCCAGCTCCTGACCATCACTAACTCCAGTCTGGGACTTTCCCTGTATCTGCTGATGAAGTGATTGTCATCATAGAGCTTGATAAAGTTTTGCATACTCTGAATACCTCCTTTTTTTTAATTATTATATTATTTTATTATCTATTAAAGTAGCTTAGTATTTTTCTAAACTCATAAATCTCTTTATTCCTTTCTCTCCTCTCTTTCAAGAGGAGAGGGAGCCCATCTATCATTCGGAGTGGCCTATCTGGCCAAACCCATGTAAACTACTTCGCTGAATGATCATGAAAAGCACGCTAACTGCTTTTGAAGCTGAGTTAGGTCACAGGTCTCATTTTAAACAGGCATCCCAAAGTCACAGTATCATCTACCTGTCACCATAAACCAAGGATGGCAGCCTCATTCTCTAATCATGACTAGAAATTAAAGAAAACTTGTTTTGATCTATAAAGCATGAGCTAGAATGATTGTAATCTGCTGCAGGCTTGGCAGGCTGGATTGCCAGGTCTATGGATCTGCTGAAATACATGATAAACCCCATGAACTTAGAGAGTCTCACCACCCTGATGAGTGTAAGATTACTGCTTTACTTTCAAAGGGACTATAGGATGGGAGGTAGAGGAAGAGAATTTATATGGACAAGTGTGAGAATTTCAGGGACTGGGAACATAAACCTCTTTTTGCTCCTAGTGTAAGGGACAGTGGCAATGAGAGATCTGTTTTTGTAACCAATGCTGTAACTCCACCATAGGAAGTCACCACATTGGTTGTCACCAGTCACCTCCTTACTTTCCATGTGACTTAGCAGGATATTCTATTACTTTTTTCTTTTCATACTTACCTTCAAATATGGCTTTGCAGTTCTAACTCCTTATTTCCTCGATTTATTAAGGTTTTTTTTGGTTCCACTTTTTGTTTGTAATTTTCATATTTACCTCAGTAAAAGTTTGTCTTTGAAGAGGGAAAATCTAAATACAAACATGACCAAACAGCAACAGATGCTGAAACCGTCAACTGTAATTTGGCAGTTTATAAATTAGGCAGCTGCTATAAAAGCTTTTGATGTCACACCACTCAGCTAAGAACATCACTGAGATATAAATGTATCCCTAACAGACTGCCACCAGACTGACAAAGGTACAGAGAGAAAAAAAAATATGACAGAAGCAAATTCACAGGATTGGGCACACATTAATATTCACATAGATATGAATACACCTGAATTAAAAGCTAAGAATCCTTTATGTGCTTACCTAAAGTGTAGCATTCTAAAGTATAATATTACGTATTGAAATTGCCATCCCTGCTAAGCACAGACAGCCAGGACTCATTTGCCCTCTGAATATCCAATAGTTTTTCAACTTTGCTCTTCACTGCTTCATTCCATGTCCTGATAGGCACTCCTCTGTAATAAGAAATGAGAATTATTTTCTATCTCCTTCAATCTGTGCAGGACTTTTTCACTTCTTTGTTCTTTGAAGTCACTGAGTTCACAGGGAGAAACACAAATAGTCTATTTGTCTTTAATCCTTCTGATCCTCTGTTATCTTCTTTTACCTTTAAGATTTTTAAGGTGAAGCCAAAACAATATTTCATACCATGTCTGGCAGGCCAGTATCAGAGGACTGTTGTCTTCTATTTATGCCTCAAGCAAAAAAAACAGAAAGAAAAAGACCTGAAAGAATCTGTTGTTTGCATTGCATTAAATCCATCCTTATGTCACAATGTTTTAGGGTTTCCTGTTGCCTTTTCCCCATGTCTCTGGGAAACACCTCTCTTTCACATTTATATGGTCAGCCCGAGAGCTGGGGAAACAACTTCCATGAGGTTCAACTTCCATTGCTCATTTTAGCCATGATCAGAAAACAGAGCATCAAATGGAAATTTCAAAATAACATTTATTCTTTACTTACTTGGATGTCTTCCATGCTAGGAATTCAATATAGGTGAAGGAGTGTATGTTAGTATATTTCTGTATTAACAAATCTGGGCAGTATTGAACCTGATTGGTTCTATCCTTTCTTCTGTATCTGCAGCTTTTGAGAAGCAGCTTGGAAGCCTTCATTTTCTAAGTAGTTTATGCTTGTGATAATATTTGTAAGTCTTAAAAATCACCACAATATTGTTCTATAAGACAATAGACATTATGAAACAATGTCTATTATCTTTAGAAACAGAAAAAACAAGTTACTGGAAGGAAAATTGACTTGGCAAAGATGATACGATACTGCAGTGGAGAAACAAGAATAATTGAATCCACATCTCCAGATGGAATAATACTTGTATTTTCTCAAATAAATAATAATCATACACAAAGATTTGAAGAAAGCTTCCGTGGCACTAAAACAGAATCCTCCAAGCTGTCTTTTCATAAATTCTTTCATAAAGAAAATTCTTCAGATGCTCTTTATTACTTTCATGAGAATGATGAATGCTAGCTCATTCTCTTGGCACATATATAGATGATTTTGATTTTTTGTGGTTTACAACCTATATTCACCTTTACCCCAATATTAGATCAAAAGTGACCATAGATACCTTTTTTTTTCTTCTGTTTCAGACTGTGATATTTTACTAGTTGTGGTTGCATTTTACTAAACTCATATGCTTAAAAATTTTTACTAAACATTTTACTAAACTCATGCTTACAAAATGGGAGAATCTGAGGCAATAGTCATATTGGGTTTATTTGTCTCTGAAATTGTAACTGTGGATCAAAATACCATTGGATAGAAATCTCATTTCTTCAGTGGAAGTCTTCTTCACTATTACCTGCAGATCTGTAATCATGTGAGTGTTACATAAACAGGATTCAAGCTGTATTTCAGAAGGACTATTCACTTCCAGTCATGGTGTTAGAGAAGCTTTTCCTTATTTTCATTTTAGCACTAAATCTTATAGATCTTATCTAAGCATGTTGTAAATCACCTAAAACTTGCCTATCCCCTTTTATTTCCCCCCCTCTCTTATTGCTTTCTGTCCTCTATTCAATAATTTCTGGGTTTATTTTTCCTTTCCCTCATTTTGTCACACATGAAGAAACATGTCTATTAGAAATGCAGAATGTAGACATAGTAGACAAAATGCAGAAAGACTGATCTAGTCAGACAGTGCTCTGAAATTACACTTATCTTACAGCTAAAAATTGCATTCCTACTGCCTTACACCTGACTCTCCAATTTTGAGTCTATTTTGTTACTTGGAGGACTGGAGATCAATTGCCTAAATCTCCAGACTTCCTGTATGATACCAAAATTCTTGGCCAAAGTACCTGAATACCTTAGGTATTCAGGAGCCAATTTTTTAAGAGATTCTTTTAATATCTGTCTGGCTGTAGGTAATGCTCATCTCACGGAAAGCTGAGGGCAAGTGTATTAAAACATGTGAGCTCTTCAGATAGTATGGTAATCCAATCTTAAAACAGTCAACCAGATGGACAATTCTTTTTATAAATAATCTCGATGAAATGTATTAAAAAGTAATCTAAATACTATCTCTGTTTTGTCTTCTCAAATATAGGTCTCCACTTCGCAGAAAATTTTCCTTGACAATCCAAATGATTGTGGAATGTCCAGTTCCAGTCTCAAAGCCTTCTGAAAGTGTCTAGGTGCCCAAAGGAACACACATTCTACTACAAAGATAAGAATGGGAACTTGCACAAACCTGACCTCATGGACTAACTGAGGAAAAACTCATCCAGGAGAACAGAAAAATTAGGAGTGGAAAGACTACCTGAACACAACTGCTCACATCAAAAGCAACACGTTTTTTTTTCCTTTCATGTGAGCAGTATTGGGTTCAGGTAGCCCTTCCACTTGAGTTACTATGCAGCTACAATGAAAACATTCTCGGAAGGACTTGATAAGCTGGAAGAACTGGTTGCAGATGTGATAATCAGTGGCATGCTTGAAACAGGGGAGTTCAAGTTCTTGAATGGTGAGAGTAGAAGACCACAGACTTCACAGGAGACTGCACTGGTGGGTGGTATTCCACAGCAGGAAGCTCTGGGGTGAACTCTGAAAGAGGTCAGAGAATCCCCCAGGAGGAGGGGAGGATGCCTTGGTTGATGAGGATTGGGTTAGAGATCAATTAAGCAATCTGGATGTTCACAGATCCATGGCTCCTGATGGGATGCACCCAAGAGTTCCGAGGGAGCTGGCAGTAGTCATTGCTAGGCTACTCTCTATCACCTTTGGTAAGTCCTGGAGAACAGGACACATGCCTGAGGACTGGAGGAAAATACATGTCACTCTAATCTTCAAGAAGGGCAAGAAGGTGGACCCAGGTAACTACAGATTGGTCAGCCTCACCTCCATCCCTGGAAAAGTGATGGAGCAACTTATCCTTGGTACTGTCTCTAAGCACATCAAGGATAAGCGGGTCATTAGGAGCAGTCAACATGGGCTCACCAAGTCATGCTTGACCAACCTGATAACCTTCTTATACCCTAAGTGAGCTTTCTCTCCCACTTTGCCTCAACTGCTTGTTCTCTTTCTCAGTTCTGATACTTCTATTATTTTTCACTTTCTTGCAA
>VZTY01001577.1:13734-34723 GCA_013400935.1 Turnix velox
AACCTCACCTCCATCTGTAAAGATAGGGGCAATAACTTGGGCTGGGGGTCAAAACTTGCACTGAAATCACTTCTGCCCTCTCTCCATTCCCTCTGTTTATATATGGGTAAGGTTGGCAGCTGGATGGCTGTCAGCATCCTGACACTAAATATATATGAATGATATATGGTCATCCATAATATCATTAAATGGACAAAGATGTACCTTTATGTGTAGGTGACAGGTAGTTAGGATACACATATAGAAAGAAGGGAAAAGACAGTAATTAATATAACACCAATTATCTGGATTTTACCTTTTAAGTTGTGCTATTTGAAAAAGTGCTTGAAGTAGGAAAGAAGAAAAGAAAATAAAAATGTGTTAGGACCAAAAGAAAACTGATACTAGGAATTAAAAGGAATCTTATGTTGGTGTAAAGCCCACTAGTGAGTGGGCATGGTAAAAATGATGGTGGTGTTATTGAGAAGTCAAATATGTTCCAAAAATATTTCTCTTTGGTAAAAAAAAAAAAAACAAAACACAAAAGGCAGGACTGTATGTTGCAACAGTACAGAGCTAATGAGATGTTCTTCATTCTGAACTTTGACTGGGGTGGTTACTAAATTGTATTGTTGAGTCAAATGCATTTAAATTAGAGATGCAGTGGGGTTTCCAAGTGATTTGGAGAAACTTCTGTGGAACTTGTGTCTTAATTAATATGTATGGTGTTAATGAGAAGTACTGAGAAAGCTTCAGAGGATGGGGAGCAGGGAACACTAGGACAAAACAGAGAACAAAATTGCTGTATTTATTTTTTTGAACACCTTCAACAAAAAAATAAATGCACCTTCACAAAATAGCAGGGTGGCTGGTAAGAGACTGCTAATAATTAATTGAGAATACAGCATTATTAAAATATTGTATTATGTCCACTCAGTAGGTTTTTTTTCAAGTGTCCCTGGTAGAGGATGGTAAATCCTCTTTCATTTCCTACTGGAGTGGTTTTCTTGGGCATCTCAGTTGTGTGTGGTTGGCCCAACTGGTGGCACAAGAGGATGGAGGACTGTAGACTGAAGGAACTCTGAAATAGAAACTTAAATCCAAAGGTTCAGAGGAACATCCTAGAGCTTCAAAGGCCACGGATAATCCTCCAGCACACTTTAATGTACTTAACTCCAAGTCTGAAATACCAAATACTACAAAAAACTGATGTGTCAGAGGTAGAAAGCAGCAGCAACTGAATATTGTCCATGTCATGGGCCTCTGTAGCAAGAGGATATTTGCCCAGTAAAAACACCCAGGTGGCCTTTGGCAGTGTAAAGCCATCCCACAGACAAAGGGGAGAAAAGTAAAGGTGTCCCTATAATCCCTGACTTAATGAAAAAGCTCCTTTTTGATCCCAGATTTGGTGATCAGTTAATCCTGGGCATGGGAGCATCTTCCCACACCAACTCTACCTTCACTCTTGGCTGCTTGCTGATACTTTAGGAAAAAAAAACAAACCTCAAGTTACAAATTGAGTGGCAGAAACGTGTCTCATCCTCATCTCAGCAGCCTATCTGCACAGATGAAGCTGCCCAGGTCAGTTTTCTACCCATCCTTGTGCCCAAATGCTGATGCAATGTTTTATCTGTGTGGTGCAACAGCTCTGAGCTCAGGAGATGCCTTTTTATTCCAAACCTGATCTTTGTGCTGTCCTGTGGGGCACTTGTTGGGATCATTCAGTTTTTCTCTCTAATTTCAAGTCCTAGGGGAAATGTGATGTTTTATCAGTTGCTGGTTTTGCTATTGATGCAAAATCCTTCTTGTCACTCACTTCTGTATCCTCCTGTCACAACACTTCTTTGGACTTGGCTTTTTTTAACTTCATTATTGATCATGGGAAATTGTTTCTAGCAGTGGGATGTAATTTATCAATTACCAAGTCTTCCAGTGGAATGTGATTTGTGCTGAAGTCCTTTTCCCTGAATCATGTTTTGGCAGATATGATGAGGCTCTGAAGTGAAGACAGCAATCATTCTTAGCATCCCAAATATGCTGCTTTTAGTGTGGCTGTTCCCTCCCCTCCATTTCTGCTGATGTCAGAGGCTCCCCATCCCTTAAAATCCAAGCTGTGTGTCCCACTGTCATTGGTGGCACTCAGCATGGCCTGAGGCAAACTAGACCCACTCATATCATATCACATTAATGCTATTACCCTTGATAAACTCACAGGAAGTCTTTTAGGCAGAACAAACTTATTTTTTTAATGGAAGAAAGTGAGTAAGTTAAACCATATTCATACAGCAAAGGCTATTTGCCAGCCAACAAATAGATATTTTAAAGTACAGAGTCAGGTATCTTACTCTGCTTATCAGACCTATCCATGATGTCAGGGTTCAAAACATTTCTCTATGGCAGGGTGTTTATCATCCCCATGAAGTGAGGGACAGTGGATTGAGGGAGGAAAATAGGATTTGTGCACTCCCACTCAACTAATATTCACCACCACCCTCTGCTCTCTGAGAGCATCCACCAGAGCCTGTTACAGCTGCAGAGATATTACCAGCTACAAAGATAATCTGTGTGAAAGCAGAAAGTTCCTGAAACTGGTCTTATAATCTGTAACACCAGGAAATCTTTCTTAGTCTAGCCTTGATCATATATATTTTTTTGCATCTCTTTCATTTCCTGCACTCTCACAAGTTATTTTTTTTTCTTACCCACTAAAGTGTGAAGTGTCCTCTTGCACTTCTGCTCCCATTGTACCCCACATTTTAAAGATAATTTGAAAAATAAACCGTAGCCAAGGAGCATGGTCCTTTTTATTACAGTGATTCTCTCTGCATATGCAATGGTGAATTCTCTATTTCTATTTTTTATGTATCAGCAGAGAGAAGCTAAAGCCATAAAGCTTGTTTTGTATTTTAGATACTTGTGCTTTTAAATATGTAAAGATTCCCCCATGGAGCCCATGCTGCCCCTCTATTTTTTTTGGTGCAATTCTGCTTTAGTGCATGTACTGCTAGTAATTTCCATTTCCTTTAATTCTCTTCAAAAGCAAGAAATCTCTCCAAATCTGTTTCTCTTCCTATTTCTGAGCCTGCCCGTTATTGTGGCAGAGTTCTAGCATGACACTGCCTGAATACAGGCAATTTTCCACTGCAAACACGTTATCATTACTCTGTCAATATATTTATTGCTTCAGGACCTGTGAGGCAGTGGCTGCTTTGCTCTGGTGAGCACCAGTGAGAGCAGCAGACACTTGCTGGTCCTTAAAAGCTTTGAAGGAGGTGCCCTGGTCCATATTATAGTCTGGGGAATTTTGTATCCACCTCAGAAATATCTTCCCTACCCTGGGCTTTTTGACTCCATCCCTGATTTTTACAGTGGCAGGAGGTTACTGGATGCCCAGACTTGAGCTGAGGGCTCTGTTTATTGAGGTGTTTTTATGGCAGTTTATATTCTTCTGTCTTAATCTCACTTTATGTCTTCTTTCCTCTCCCAGTCTTTATAAAAGTCTCTGATATTTGAATGCCCACACACACGAGCAGTGGATCTTAAGAGTAATACTTTACTTCATCCATTTAGTAAATGCCAGGCATGGCTGGCTCTGCAAGTCACTCTGGGTGATGTGATGCTTCCCTTTGCACGATCTTCTCTTCAGTGGTCACAATGGCAATAAATAGGTTTATTGCTGTTGTCAGAGACATATGTTTTAAGGCCAGCAGGGCCTTTATGATTATTTGGTTGGAGATTATGGATTGCTCGGAGCAGAATTCAGAGCTCTGAGTCAAACTTAATAACGTGGAGGGGAGGATGCATGAACAGAATATATCACTTAGGAGGGTACAGGGAGGTGACACCCTGCCAGCACGTGCAGAGCTCTGGCTCTGTGAGCTGCCATCTACCTTCTCAACATGGAATCATAGAATAGTTTGGGTTGGAAGGGACCTTAAAGATTGAGTTCCAACCCCCTGCCATAGGCAGGGACACCTCCCACTACATCAGGCTGCTCAGTGTAAGTCCAGCCTGGCCTTAAACACCTCCAGAGAGGGGGCATCCACATCTCTCTGGGCAACCTCTTCCAGTGTTTCACCACCCTCACTGTAAAGAATTTCTTTTTTATATCTAGCCTGAATCTACCCTCTTCCAATTTACATCCATTATTTCTAGTCCTTACATCACATATCTTATTAAAAAGTCCTTATTGAAAAGACCACAAGTCTTGCAAAACACACACAAGGTAACACTCCATGCAAGGCTCAGCCTCAACTATCTGCTCTCAAATCACAGCTGGACAATCTCCCCACTTCTCCCCCCTCCTCGACTTTCTGAAATATCCCTGCTATCAGAGCACTCCTCTGAAACACCAGGCAAATCCCAGCCTTGCCTGAGGGCTCAAACACATCCTCTACCTCCAGGCGGTTTTTTATTCCCTGGACGAGCCATTTAGCACCAGGCTCTCAAGCAGTGCTCAGTAAAGCACCTAAAATTAGGGTGGGCAGACAGAATTGGAAAGTTGACTCTCTTGCTGTCTTGGGATCCCCGTGGGGTAACTCACGAGGGGACTGAGCCTCTTGGATGCCTGGTGATGGTTCAGCTTATTCCCAGCACGACTACTGGGTCAAGGCAGGCAGTAGATTTGCATGAAAGGAGATATTTTAAGAGAACAACGTGTGCGCTGAGTAAGCAACAGCTATTCACAAATAAAACCAGGCAAAGTGAGGATGTGATTGCTGCCAACCTTCACGTTTGCATGTTCTTCCTCACATCACTATTGCTCCCCACACCACAGCAGCTCCCCTCCTTTGGAGTCAAGGAGAGGTTTAAAAAAAAACCCCTGAAGTCCCTTGCAAAGCTTTAGCTGAGGTGTGTGCTTTCAGAGAAGTATTTGGGCACAAAGAGTTGTCTTGTCACTTGGGTAAACAAGACACAACTATCAGGCTGGGTTTGGGGCTTATCAATTGGAACCAGCATGAAAGCGAGTTCTCCAGCTCCAGCTTGCAGTTGCAGTGACTGGTTTCTCAAGATAAACCAGGAGTGCATTCAAGTACTTTTCTCTCAAAGTGATATGAAAGTCACATTGTTGTTGCTCCACATCTTCTGAGCCCGTTCCCTAAATAGGATTTCAGAGAAACAAAGTTAATGGGATGCTTGCTTTGGATGCCATTGGAGGCGTTAGCAGATGGATGGATGGCAGCTCCCCCCATCTCCCAGCTCTCTCTGAGATGGTTGTTCTTCAGGAAGAGGAGTGCTGAGTGTTGTGGGTGATGCCTCTTCACAGCAAAGCTGGCACTTGCTGATCTGAAAGTGATCAGGTGGGGAAAATGTTAGGAGGTGCCCACCCTGGGCAAGTCTTCTCCTGGTGCTCCAAGGAGGGGAACAAAGCATGTTGTGTAATTTGGCTGCTCTATGTCTCTGGGAATCATAAAATAGTTCAGGTTGGAAGGGACCTTAAAGATCATCGAGTTCCAACCCCCCTGCCACAGGCAGAGACACCTCCTAAAAATGCCCACCCCAGATGGAACATGAACCCACAATCCCTGGCTTAGGAATATAAAAGGAGGTGTGTGTGCTACCAGTTTGGGTAAGGCAGCTCCAGCTGTCCCTGACCTCTGATGGATTGTACAGATCCAAGAAGTTATCCTGGGATGTCTATTAATTGAGGCACCAAACTAATAACAACTTGTGGAAGGTGCAGATTCCATGACCTGCTAACTGGAGAGGCCACACTGAGCTGGCTTCAAACGTCCTCTGACAGTGGTCAGACATCACAACGGGTGGAGATTTCCATTTCAAAGCTGTAACAAGATCCCCTGATGATTCCTTCCCTGCTGACAGGGATGTTGCTGATGGTAGGGAACAGGAACTGCCCCATTGCCCTTTTCCCCCTCCTTCACCCCATCCCAGTCCCACGAAGTCATTATGGGAGAAATAGAAACACCTCCTTTGTGCAGCTTCAGATTTATTGCTGGTACAATTACAGCCTTAATGGACCAATCAAAAGAGAACAAACAGTTCTTATTCCAGTTAAAATAATACTAGGACTCTGAATAATTAAGGGAAAAGCATGATTAATAATACAGCCATAAACCCCTGTTGGTTTCTACCCTTCTACTCTTCCTAAGTCTGGTTGTCCTGGAGCAGAAAGTGGGGTTGGGGTTGATGGCATCTCCAGACATCACCAGGAGGAGGTCAGGGTGCTGCAAGGTGCTTGATACTACCTTCATACCTCCTCTTAATGCTTTCATCTCACTGCTGAAGTGTATGAGATGCACCTAAAAAAAAATAAAAAGAAAAAACAAAACCCCAGCCTCAATAAGCAGTGGCCACTGATGGATGGGGACTGCAGCCAAGAGGAGCTGAAACTAGTTTGTGGGCCATGGCCACCTCAAAGTCACATCCAGACATTCTTGGGCCCTGTGTGGAGAAAATCACATTGCAAAAGCCTGTGCTTGACTATTTCAGCAGCAGTAGTGACAATTAGTAATAATTAATGACAAAACTCAGTGCAGTAAACAAGCCTGTGCATCCCATGCTGCTCTGGATGTTGTATCTTATGGTAATAGTATCATCATATTAATTATAGTTTAACTTTATATTGCTTATATTTTACAGGCTATACATATTAGAGAAATTAATATTAACATTTTATCTTCCTGCACTTCTGTGGGTAATCAAATATTAGCATTTTTAAAAGGAATTTTTTTCCTAGCAAAATACTGCTGTGTCAAAAACAAAGCTTTGAACTGTCACAGGGCTCTGTAGGTGCTGTAAGGATTTCATCAAAGGAACCCATGATGATGGTTTGGGTTTCAAAATAACTCTTTGTTCATGGACAGCTGTAATATAAAGATGTTTTTAATCCTGAAATTGTATCAGATGGTTTAATCCAGTCCCTGTTCTACTTTTAAATGTTATAGGTACTGAGGTTTTAAAGGAGAGAGGATGTGATGGGAACTGACTTTGGACTGAAGTCCTCCTTTGGGCACTAGTAGATGCTCCTTGGTGACCAAGCTCAACTGTACAAGATAATTGTGTGATCTAAAAGGACTCCCCTATGCCCCTGTTTTCCCAATCCTGCTTTAAATGGATGCAAAGGATTGTTCAGTTATGCACCACACAGAAATTCTCATCAACCCACTCATTTTAGTGCTAGAAAGCCCCATTAAATTACATAGTTTGGAGTTCCTCAGACCAAGAGTTTCTTTCTGCTCAGGATCACAAAGACAGTCAAAAAAACAGTTTGAGAAGGCAGTGTCAGCAGGTATTTCAAAGGCAGAAGAGAGAGACTACTGCATTACATTGCAGTTGTCCAAACTATGTGAGCATCAGCTGACTGCCCTCAATTTTAGGTAAAATATAATGGATGTCTTCCAGGGAGAAGTGTGTTTATAGCTGCAAGCAATAATTAGAGCCTGGTGATTCAAGGTAGTACAATCATAGTTAAAAAAAAAAAATCTGTTAAAAGCTAGAAACTCCTCAAGCAGTTGTTCTGGGTTAAATTTAACCTTCCTGAAACTTACCCAGACTGAGCTTTTCCTACCTCTAGAGAGTCACCTAAGGCAGAAGGCTGTCTAAAGCCAGTATATGTTCTCTGAAATGTTCCTCACTCTAGTCTCACCTCCTGAGCACAGGGAGCATCTGTAGGATGAGCAAGGCTGCTGACACCATCTTACCTTGTGGTGATGTTGCCTTGGTCCCCAAGACAGCCAAAAGAGGTGAAAGCACCCAGAGATCCCCACCTGCCTTGTATGTGATCACAGGGGAGACAGGACAACAAAGTCTTCCCTGGCAGACTTAATGCAGATATTCTTGCTTAAGGTAGATTTTGGTGCATCAAAGGGTTGGAGCAACTGCCCTATGAGGACAGGCTGAAGGAGTTGGGGTTGTTCAGCCTGGAGAAGAGAAGGCTCAGAGGGGACCTCAGAGTAACTTCTCAGTACCTGAGGGGGTCCTACAGAAAGGCAGGGGAAGGAATTTTTAACATAATATCGGATGGGAGGACTAGAAACAATGGATAGAAATTAGAGGGGGATAGATTTAGACTAGACATAAGNAGGGATTCCCAGAGCTTGAGTCTTTTCCCTGGGTCATGACAGGCACGACTCTCCCTTTCTGTGACATCTCTGCAGGTTGCCCTGATGAGATAGAGAAGGGAAGCTATTTTGGGTGGTAAAAGGCTGGTTAGATGTACTCCTGCAGAGAACCTCCCCCAGTGTCCATTGTACCTGGGCAAGCTGTTAATTAGTAAAGATCCTGATGCTGCAGCCAGGAGCAGAAAAGGTGTCTGTGACAGCTTTGCCTTGGTTCTTCTGTCCTGGCTTGGTTTTTTTTACTGAAACTTTGGGTAGATGTGGAAAATGCACATTTAGAGTCTGTTCTGTGATTGATTTCTGGGCGCAGGGGCCTTTCCTTCTTGCCTGGAAGGTCTGGCAGGTATTATTTAAAGAGCTAATGAATGTTAATGGGCACATTATTTGCAAATCTCGAAGTGGAATATTAGATCAGGGCTCCTGTGTGTCATGGTAATCAGCTTTCCCTCGCTCATTCTGGCTCCGGGGGTTGGGGAGGGAGGGGGGGGAAACACCCTGCCGTTGCTTTGTTGTGCTCTTTTCAGATTAATATTCTTTTTTCCAATCCGGCAGCTTTTCTCTGGGTGTTTTAGTCAAAGCAGCAGATGGCTGGCATGCTGCTACTTGATGCCTGACCAAAGGGATTGTCCCGCTCAAAACCACCCCACCAGGAGCACAAAGCAGGAGCACAAAATGAGAACACCCCATTGGGGGCATAAAGTGAGCAGGGAGGGGGTATCTCCTCCTGTCCACAGCAGCACACCTGCAATGGAGGTCCCAGGAAGAGATTGCAGGCACCATTTCTTCTGGTCAGCAGACTGGATGGGGATAAGCTGCAGGAGCCCTGAGGTCCAGCCATGGGAGCAGGTCGTGGTGAGCATCTTGGTGATCACCCCCTGGTGTTATAGAATCATAGAATCATAGAATAGTTTGGGTTGGAAGGGACCTTAAAGATCATCGAGTTCCAACCCACCTGCCATAGGCAGGGACACCTCCCACTACATCAGGCTGCTCAGTGCCCTGTCCAGCCTGGTCTTGAACACCTCCAGAGAGGGGGCATCCACAACCTCCCTGGGCAACCTGTTCCAGTGTTTCACCACCCTCACTGTAAAGAATTTCTTCCTTATGTCTAGTCTAAATCTATCCCCCTCTAATTTATATCCATTGTTTCTAGTCCTCCCATCCCATATTATGTTAAAAATTCCTTCCCCTGCCTTTCTGTAGGACCCCCTCAGGTACTGAGAAGTTACTCTGAGGTCCCCTCTGAGCCTTCTCTTCTCCAGGCTGAACAACCCCAACTCCTTCAGCCTGTCCTCATAGGGCAGTTGCTCCAACCCTTTGATCATCTTCGTGGCCCTTCTCTGGACCCTCTCCAACAGCTCAATGTCCTTCCTGTGTTGAGGGCTCCAGAACTGGACACAGTAACTCCAGGTGGGGTCTCACCAGTGCTGAGTAGAGGGGTAAAATCACCTCTCTGGACCTGCTGGTCACACTCCTCTTGATGCAACCCAGGATTTGGTTGGCCTTCTTGGCTGCGAGTGCAGCTTTTTGCTCCAAGCTGCCCAAGCTCCAGTGCTTCCCAGGTTTATCTTTTCTGCAACCCCACCATTGCTTACCCACAGTGTCCTCTAGTTTGCCTACAACCAACCAGAGACATCAGCCAGGCAGCATGGAGGCCAGTACCTGCAGGTTGGTAGCCCACCAGACCATGTCCTCCTGCTTAGTGACCTGCTGCTGCATGTTATGGGTAAGGCTTGAGTCTTTCCCACTGCTCTTCCAAATTAAGATGCATCTCCCTGCACATCTTCTGACTTCTATGGAATTCCTGGGAATGCACTGACCTGGGGACACCTGCCCCTCAGCTGTGGCTTTGGCTGCCCCATCAGTTCAGAATGCCTGGCAGGCCATTGAATAGCACAAAGAGTGTTCCTCTCTGGAAAGCCAAATTACTATAAAGGAAGAAGTCACAGGTGACTCTACAAATGTCCCTGCTGGAGCCTTTCCCAAACACTGGATGCAGGAATGAAGCTGCTGTGCAGTGAGAAGTATAACTGGTGAGACCCCACCTGGAGTTACTGTGTCCAGTTCTGGAGCCCTCAACACAGGAAGGACATTGAGCTGTTGGAGAGGGTCCAGAGAAGGGCCACGAAGATGATCAAAGGGTTGGAGCAACTGCCCTATGAGGACAGGCTGAAGGAGTTGGGGTTGTTCAGCCTGGAGAAGAGAAGGCTCAGAGGGGACCTCAGAGTAACTTCTCAGTACCTGAGGGGGTCCTACAGAAAGGCAGGGGAAGGAATTTTTAACATAATATGGGATGGGAGGACTAGAAACAATGGATATAAATTAGAGGGGGATAGATTTAGGCTAGACATAAGAAAGAAATTCTTTAGGGTGAGGGTGGTGAGACACTGGAACAGGTTGCCCAGAGAGGTTGTGGATGCCCCCTCTCTGGAGGTGTTCAAGACCAGGCTGGACAAGGCACTGAGCAGCCTGGTCTAGTGGGAGGTGTCCCTGCCTATGGCAGGGGGGTTGGAACTCGATGATCTTTGAGGTCCCTTCCAACCCAAACTATTCTATGATTCTGTAACTGCTGCCTACCAGGGGGTGCAGAGAGGAGGGTGTTGCTCTTTAGCACTCAAATTGAGCTGCAAAAGCTGGGAGTTGTGAGGTTGCACAACATCTGGGTGACAGAGAGTGGTGATTTAGCTGCTGTTCCTGCAGAGTGCTGCTGCACACAAAGAGGACCTGAGACCAAGGAGCATCACTTGGGGGGCTTCAGTGGAAGGCAGCTGCAGCCCCCAGCACAACGTGAGTGAGTGATGGGGCAGTCCAGGCAGTGTTGCTGTCACCATAAATCAGCAGATTAATGATGAAAGAAGATACACAACCCAGCTCTATATTTCCAGTTGCTTTGTTGGTGAATGAGGAGGATTTCTGCCCAAGAATTGCAAGAATTTTCTGCTTGGTAGTTCACTTGCTCTGCTGCCTCCAGACTTCTCTGTATCTCCCCACCCATTCTTCTTCCTCTTCTCAGCTCTTTAGTGTCAACACACTTGGTGTTAACAGCAATTCAAACATTAACAGCTGCTGTCCATGTTAGTCAAAAAGAAGCTTAATACAAATATATGATTACTGCATGAGCATTGTATAAATGATACTTGGTTTTGTCTTAAGCTAAAATAACAATAGGCACTTTTATCCAATCCTGATATGTTCATAAATACATTTAAATGGATATAAATATTTATAAATAGTTTCTGTAATCTTCTGTAATTAGGCTTTAAGCTCTGTGACAGGCAGCATCTGTTTGATCTGCATGTGCTCTCAGGGGGTGTGTGTGGTGTGTGTGTGTGAATGAGGTTTCTCTATTAAAAGTGCCAGAGTTGGGTAAATGCCTCTGAAGGGAGCCTGCCTGCTCCTCCCCAGCAGAAGGCAAACCAGACCTGGACCAGCAGGAGGAGGAGATGAGAAAAAGCCAATCTAGGAGACCACAGCCCCCAGAGTAGAGCAGGGGATGCTGGATGGACAGACAGCACAGGGCTGGTGTGATGGCTGTGGAGCTCCCTGAGCTCCTGCTAACTGGAACTGGGTCTGGAAGGAAGGACCAGCCTGTAGCAGCTGAGAAAACTGTTCAAAAAGCCTTTTTATTTCTACTCATAACTTTTCATTTCTACTCAGTTTGACTTCAGTCCCTTGAAGCTAAAAAAAAAAAATCCTAATATACAGACAAACAAAACTGGCCCTTTTTGTTTCCAAAGCCTTGAGGGGGGATGCTCTCTCACAGAGGAAACTGGGTAGATTTTTCTCAGGGATAGAGGGTCCTGCTCACTCCCTGGCACAAACTGATGAGATGGTTGCAGTGAGGCAAGGTGACCCAGGATCACACAGTGACACCAGGAGCCCCAGCACTCAGGTCCCAGTATGTCATAGAATCATAGAATAGTTTGGGTTGGAAAGGACCTTAAAAATCATTGAGTTCCAACTCCCCTGCCATAGGCAGGGACAAATCCCACTACATCAGGTTCCTCATCCAGCCTGGTCTTAAACACCTCCAGTGAGGGGACATCCACAGCATCTCTGGGTAACCCCTGGGACAGAGCTGGATGTCTGTCTGTGCTGCTCTGTCCTCATCCTCCCTCAGTTGGGGACAGCCAGATGTTGCTCAGATGGCTCCTGAACATCTCTTGCCCATGGCCTCAGGTAAAATTTGTCTTTTTGGGAGATGGAGAAGTTGTCCAGGTTGGTATAGAGGACATGGAGGAGGATGGGGAAGTTTGAACATGTGGGATGGAGAAAAAACTGTGAATGGGAGGAGAAGAGAAAGCTGGGAAGGTCAGAGCAAAGACAGACCAAGCTGGAGGCTGGGCTGGAGTCAGGTGGGAGCAATATTGAGCAGAGCTGGACTGATGCTCTGCTGTAGACAATTGTCTTTTCCAACTTTGTGAGTTTAAAAATGCAGAAGAGCAGATTGAGAAAAGTTAAAAAAAAAAAAGGAATCAAAGTGCACACTGAAAAGTTGCAGAATGATCGTTGCTCTGCAGCTTTGACTTGGGCCCTGGCTGTGTATCTTTAATCTTTCAGAAGTCTTTAGTCAGAATTAAATCTGGCTTATCCCTAAAGCCCTGGCTCTGAGCCTGTGCAGTGCACACAGAATACTCTGGAACCTGCAGGAGGGGATTCAATGTTCATGAACCAGGATTGGAGAGGAAGGGGCTGGTTTTTTTTTATTTTAGAAGACACCAAAAAACACTTTTGGGCAATTCTGAATTACTTTCTCTACTCAGGCACAACCTGAGGTTTTTAAATTGCTTTTTAATGTTGTCCCACCTTCCTGGACAGTAAAACAAGAGTGAAATTTAGTAGCAAGCCATGAAAAATCATGTGCATGGAAAAAAACAGTAGCTTTATGCTTGAACCAGTCATAAGCCTTAAATGAGTCAGGAATTTCTTTGCACATCCATGTAGTGTTATGAAAACACTGCCTCAATGATTGTGATAGTTTAGAAAGTAAATTGAGGGTGGAAATTTTTAGGGGGGGGGAAAAAATAAAGTGTTAAACAAAACAGATCAATTTGCCATTGTGCAGATCAATAATTCACCTGCTACTTAAATACTGCTTGCAAATCTGCAGGGAAAAAGAAAGGACAGGAAAAACTTAAAACCTAGAAAAGATGAAGAAAGAGAGAGAGATGGGGAGGATCAGGGCTGAGAGATGGGGAAGATCAAGGCTGGGAAACAGCCCTGGGTGTAGAGCAATTACATGGACTGAGACTCCATCCAGGAATAAGCATGTGATGAGCTGAGTGGTGAAGAGAAGCACAGAGCACTTATTCACTGCTTCACACCACACAAAAAGAAGGGATGTCAAACTATGGATCAGGACATTCAGAACTGGAAAAAATAATTTTTTTTTTTCATATTCTGCATAACTAGACATTTGCTGGGCTGCAGGATAACTGAGTACAGGCACAGAGAGGTGGTGGAGACAATCACTTCCATCCCTGGAGACATTCAAGTCTTGATAAGGTTCTGAGCAACCAGATCTAGTGCAAGATGTAGGTGGCCTTTAAAGGTCCCTTCCAACTCAATGCATTCTGTGATTCTAACCCAGGGGACAGCATCTGCCAGGAGGCAGAGAGAGATGGTTTGTGCCCCATTTGCCTTACAACACCTTCCCAGGGGAGTGGTTTGCTCTCCTTAATGTTGTCTGTGGTTTTTTAAGCTTCATGTAGGAATGTAGCAGAGAACTCCTGAAATGGATGACCTGGGCAAAGCTCTAATTTGGGTTTGGAGGGGAATCATAGAATCATAGAATAGTTTGGGTTGGAAGGGACTTTAAAGATCATCAAGTTCCAACCCCCCTGCCATAGGCAGGGACACCTCCCACTACATCAGGCTGCTCAGTATAAGTCCAGCCTGGCCTTAAACACCTCCAGAGAGGGGAAATCCACAGCCCCTTGGGCAACCTCTTCCAGTGTTTCACCACCCTCACTGTAAAGAATTTCTTTCTTATATCTAGCCTGAATCTATCCCCTTCCAATTTATATCTATTATTTCTAATTCCCCTTCTAGGGATGGTAGATGGGTCCTAAAAGCCCATGCTTCTGCACATCTAGTTCTTAAATACAGGAGAAGGAATTTCAGTTTGAAACATAAGACCTTTCCTATCATAGGGGACATCCAGCTGCTTCTTTAAGGGGATTCCTACCATCCATCAACCTCCCCTTTCATTATGAAGGAGAGAATCAGGATGATGGTTGAATTTCTGAGACAGCTTTTGAGGAAGACTTTTTTAAAATCCATCCCATGCTCCAGGAAAGCAGAAGTCCATCAGTATAACTTCACCCACGGAGGAAGGTGGCATCTCTGAGATGAGGACCAGGTGCCTGGTGCCAGCTGAGGGCTTGGCTGGACTTCAAACACAGGCAGAAAACAACAGGGCACAGCTGCAAAGCACATTTTTAAAGGAAAGCATATTTCCAATGCAGCACTAGGAAAAAAAAAAAAACCAAAACAATAAAAATTACAAGCAATATTTTGCTTATGAATTGCTGTTCTGCCACGTTCAGGTTTAAACCCTGAGCCACAATGCAGTGCACAATGGCAGCAGTGTAGTCTTTCATTCCACCACCCAGAAATAATTAAACCAAGGTTAAAGCACCCAACAAAACTTCCACTTCTGCTGAGTAGAAATAGTCAGATTTTCTGCATGAAAAGTGAAATACATCAAGTTTTGAGCACGTTGCGTTTTGAATGGAAATTCTTGCTCTGCCTGAGCCCCACCAATGATGTGCTTGTAATGAGGAATCAGCCCTGCCAGTGCTGGGGAGCCTGTGCCCACATGGGAAAATAATTTATTTTTCCCCACTGAAATTTATTTTGTGAAAAGCCATTATTCTAAAATCGATGTGAATAAATGAAATGGCTGACAAGAGCAGCTCTGCAGCACAGGAATGTGCCAGAGTGGATCCGGACAGTGGCAGCCAGGCTCAGAAAGCACCAGGACAGAGTTTCTGGTGTGTCTTTTGGTTTGTGGAATAGTAAAAGCCACACTCCTAATTTTAACCCCCTCTTTTTCTGCCCACTCCTCAGCATTTCTATGACATTCAGCTGCAGGGGATGCTCGTGGTGGGGCCAACCTGTCCCTGCATCCACCTCTGCAAGATGCCATCTACTCAGATGTGTGGATTTATAACCTGATGGTCTCAGAAATGTCTTTTTGGTGCTGAGATCAGGCCAGGGAGCAGAGCATCTCCTGTCAATAAGAATGACCATCCCCTTCAGAAGCCCTTAGCAAACCCTCCTGGCCAGTTCTCCCATCTACAGCACTCTCCACTTCTTCATTGGAAAACAGAAATTTCCCAGATTCTCAGAGAAATAAATGTTTTTTGTTTCATTTCCTTCTTGACAGGGGTGTTTATGATGATCACAAAGAAAAAAATCCTGGCAGAAAAATAAAGGGAAGGAAGAAGAGTGTCTGAGATACAGATAATAAATAACAAATCAGAAGAGGAAGGTAATGGTTGTGATTAAAAATCAGATGCTATGAAATAAAAGAACAATGGATATGAGAAGTAAAATTATCCATTAAAAAAAAAAAATCCATATCCAAACATGTTATGGACAACAAAAAGCATTTTCAGTTATCTGGAACAAAAGAAACTCTAGTGAAATTATGATGTCACAGATCCATTTCTTGATAGGTGCAGTAATGTGATCAATAATAATGCAGATGAGGCAAAAAGAGCCCAAATATCTTTGTGCAACAATGGAGAAGCTTTTGGTCCCCATCATTTTCTACTCCAATGACAAAGAGGCTTCCAAACTGTTAACAGTGTAAAAAACCCATAAGCTGCAACCTTAATTTACTGAAATTATTATTAATTTTTTAAATCCTTCAATTAATTTTTAAGCCAGCTTTCATCTGCAAGATCAGCCAACTAGTTTCTAAAATTCTGGAGAAAAAAACTATCACTGAATATTTTAAAAGCAAAACAGAATAAAGCTGGGGCCATTGTGGTACAGCCCCGAGAGTGAAAAATGGGGCTGTTGGTACATCATCAACCTCCATGACACCAGCTCAGGTGTTCCACTGTCCCCTGAGGTTTCTCCTTCCTCCACTTTCCCCTCAACATCAAATATAAAATATTTTTTTTATAAGCTGGAGGGGAAAAAAAAAAATCTCAACTCTTTCCAGCCTGGACTTTGCCTTTGACACAAAAGTTTATTGTCCTTATTATTCTTAAAAAAAAAAAGTTTTAAGACATTTTAGTTTGTTCAGTTGCAGAAGGTCTGATGGAAGGTTATTGTGGGTATTCAAGGGTTTGCTCTCAGTCAGAGAGCCACAACTCAAGCACAACATCAGCTAAATGGTTGCAGGGTCACTGTGACCCTAATTTTGTTAGAAATCTTGAAATAAACTGGTGCTTAACTCGGAAAATCAGGAAGAATTTGGGGGTGATGAGCCCCTGGCCCAGGTTGCCCAGAGGAGCTGTGGCTGCCTCATCCCTGAAGAGCTGGATGTGGCTTTGGGCATCCTGGACTGGTGGGAAGTGTCCTTGCCCAGGGGACAGGGTAAAACTGGATGGTCTTCAAGGTCTCTGAAACCTAAACCAGTCTGTGATGGTTATATTACACTTCTGCAGCAAAACATGAGCAAAACAAAAGCAAAACCCAAGTGATTTGGGTTCCCAAAGAGCATGTTTAAGAAATAACTCCCTCAGGACTTCCTTGGACTTGTTCCACCCTCTAGTACACTCCTTTTCTCATTTGGCTGGGATGGAGAGGCTTTGCCATAGGAAAGGGATGATGAATTACTGGAAAGAATGTGAGAACAGTGATTTGTGTGGGAAGGAGAATTTTGCTGCTGCTTCCTCTCTTTGTGACCACTTCCAACATGACTGGTTGGAGTCAAACTACCAAAAGTTGAACATGTTACTTCAACTTTGTTAATCTGGGCAGTGAACTGTTCTAGAACATGGAATTAACACCCTCTGGTGTGTGCTGGCATCTGTACCCAGAAACCTCTGGCTTTTGGCTCTGTCAGCTCTCAGCAGGGCTTTGCACAGCAGTGTCCTACTTGTGACACTGAGTAAAGGTGGGAATAGCTGGAGGGACATCAAACATGCCCCAGGACAGAGCCACTGCTGTGTGAGGGGACCACAGAGGACTGTAAGGCAGGAGCACAGTGTGGGCTCACATCAAAGCCCATGGGAATTGTGTGAGATTTGGTAATTGAAGTGGAACAGAGCCAGCAGGATCCTGGCACCATCCACACAAGGGTTAGAGGTGAGTCCCAGCCTGTGCCACGCTGGGTAAGTGACAGAGAGATCAGAGCAGGGACACAGATGCTCACATCAAAGCTGAAGCACACACTGCTGGGCCAAGTGACCTGCCCAAGGCACAGCCAGGATGGTGACATCCATCTCAAGTGGCCACCAGCACCATTGTCAGGTCCCAATGTTATAAGGGCACCTTTCAATCAAAGCAGAGAATGTTCCCCGAAGAAAAATGCATCAGTTAGCATGAGGTGGAAAGCCTTTGTAGGTTTTATCATCTTCCTTCTGGTCCTTTACACTTAATATTAAAGACATTCACCATCTTTTGGCAACTCAGTGCTTTCCAAGGCAATCCAGACATGTGACATCCTTCATTTTGATGCAGTACAAACATCAGGGATTTTTCTTTTTATTCTTTCTTTGCCATAATGGTAATGGGCTTCATTTTGAATACACTTGGCCGAGTTAGAAGTTTTTTTTTTCATAGCAGGGGGATGTGTTTCCCTGTGCTTGAGCCAGGAGAGAGTGTGTTTTGTCACCTGCACCCTGGGCTGAAGCCACCAACAGCAGCTCTTCTGTCCCTAGGGGGTGGAGGGTATGAATGAGCCATCAGGGATGCTACTTTTTGACCAAACCTGGCTGGGGACACTTTGAAATGGCAGCAACCAGACATTTGATGAGGAACATCACACACTGTGTGCTCTTCATCTCATGCCCCCAGGAGTGACACCTACTGGAGTGGACACTGATTAAACCCATCTTCCATCTGTAAGAATGTTTTTGCATCTGTAAGGATGGGTTTGCAGCTCCTCCTTGCAACCCTGGGCAGCAAGAAGCTCTGAAGTGGTGCAGAGGAAGCTCATGGACCTGTGGGCAAGAACCTGCTCCTCAGCCACCTGTAGCACAGGGTGTCACATCTCTGTGCTTTTCCACCAGCCAAAGAAAAGGTTGTGTCCAGCATCTCTACAGGTATCAAGCAGTGGTGACAGTTACATCAGACCTGCCTTAGTGTGACCATGCCAGGGACAATGATTTTCCCCATTGTTGGGGAAGAGGGGAGCAGGGAAAGCAGAGCTGCTTCTGGTCACCCACAGAGCCCTGCAATTCCCACCAGCAGGGCAACCCATTAAAATAAGTTGCTGAGAGTGAGGAAGGACAGATCCCCTCTGACACTCTGTAATGTTTGTTTAGTGCTCACAAGGACCTGGCCTGGCTTCTCCTCCTGTTTGTCTAACTGATGATGGCTTGATAGCTGCAGTGGGGAGCTTGTTAATTAAATTCCAAAGGGACTAATTACAGCAGGAATGAGAGAGCTCTCTGTCATCTTGTAGGTTTTTCTGTGCCTCTGCATTTGAGTGGGCTACAGGAATGGGGACCTGTTGGCCTGCTGGCCAGAGGCAGCTGGAGGAGCTGTCTGGTCCCAGCTGGTGCCACTGCTCTCCTGCTGGGCACAGAGAGGGATGGTGCCATGTTTTGGGGAGATGCCATCAGCTGCTTTGCCACTCCAGACATCAGAGACTTGACCATTTCACTCAGGTAAGGGGGAAAAGATGGGTGCAGGACATGCACCCCTTCTGCTGTGTGTCTCCTGGATGTATCTCTTCATCTCATCACCTGAAACCACATCATAAAAAAAGCAGCAAGACCCTCTATAGCTCCCTAGGGGTCTTGCATGAGAAGGAGGAAGGGTATTGCATCAGACTCCTAATCTGAGGGTCAAGGGTTCAAGTCCCTGTCCAGGTACGAAGCTTGCAAGAGTTGGGATGATGGTTGGACTTGATGATCTGAAAGGTCCCTTCCAACCTAGATGACTATGACTATGACTATCTCTTTAGCCCCTTTGCTAAATGCCATATAGCTCCCCTCATGCTACTGCCTCATACAGTGTGTCCATTCCTCTTGAGCAGCAGGCTACAAACATCTCAACACCTTGAAAAGTTTGTAGGGGATCTGGCTGCTCTGCCTTCAGGTTTTTGGGAAATTTAAAGTGCACAATCTTCCCCCCAAGGTGTGCTCTGGGTATGTGTGACCATGATGGTGATTGAAACATGTTAAGGAGGGATCCCTGGGGATGGTGAACCTCATAGCTGAGATGTTTATACAACTTCTGGACAGCAATCTGGTCTGGAGTATTAATTTTATATTAATTATCTGTATTGCAGATAAGCTTCCTTTATTTTTCCTTGTGGTTATTATCAACCTCAATTTTTTTTTTTTTCCCCCCCAGAGGTTTCTCATTATCTCTAATGCAGGATTTTTGTCCCTGAGGGTATTTCTTCACTTCAAAGGAAAGAAAAAGGCTTTTTCTGAGGGCCAACAAGGCTAGTGGGCACCCTCAGAGCAGCTGAGGAGATGCAACATTGAAAACAGACCTGGAAGAAAGGACCACAAAGAACATTTCTATTCTGTCTAATTCTGTATGTTCTGTAATTGAAGAGCTTCAGCACCCAGGGTTTGTGCTTTTCCTCGAGGGAAAGGTGCAGACAGTTTCTCCTGGTGCCCATCACAGGGACCTCCTGGGGGGTTGCTGCTCATTATCAATAATGGAAAGGATGGTAATGAAACATCTCAGGGAACTTCAGGTCTCACTTCTCCTTCAGCCCTCATGTCTCAAAGGGAAGCTGTTACACTGCTAATATTGAGTGCAGAGCTGTTGGAAAGTATTGAGTCAGAAGTTCATCAGAGGTCATGTTTTATTTGATTTTGGCCAGTTGGCAGCTCCATGTGTTTGCATCTGCTCTGAGAAATAAATGTCTTTTTGGATTCTGTGCCAATGGCAGCAGTACTCAGAGTGGCTGAGTGTAGGTGAAACAGGGGTTAGATCTGAACCATTGCCCTGCCCCAAGGCTGGCAAACAAAAAATCCCAAGCTCACATCTCTGAGATCTGATAGCAACCCTTTTCCAGCATCTCCAGCTTCCACCATGGAGAACCTGCATCCAAGCCTGAGCTGGAGCACAACTCTGAATTGAACACATTGGGTGGACATTTTATTTGGGCATAGCAATAGGAAGGAATGAAAATCCAGCAATCACAATTATTAAAAGGGATGGAGAATTCACTGTCTTACGATCTATTTTCATCTACTTCTACTATCTTCATCTTTTTTTGTTAGATGTTGTCATAATTTATTCCCTGTCCTTAAAACACTGAAATAAACACATTCCCCTTACTGTATAGTACAACTTGAAAAGAACAGTGAACTGCAAAAGCAGTACAGCTACTGTAATATCACCCAAAATAATTTCACATGATAAAACTATGGAGGAGGTTGGAATTTGCTACCATTCATTTGAGCTCTGGAAGTTAATCACTTAAAATCCTCCTTGCACCTAAGTCACTGAGTCTGAATTTAAAAAATAAAAAAAAAAAAATTTACAAAGAGATTCTATTTGTAATTTTTGCAATTTCATCCTTTAAAAGCAACTGGGTGCATGGCCTGGCAGAGACACTTGAAGGACTTGATGCCCCTATGACAGGGGGGTTGGAACTCGAAGATCTTTTAGGTCCCTTCTAACCCAAACTATTCTATGACTCTATGACTCTATGACACAGCTCCTGGCACAGCATCTGGAGGAGAGATTGTGTTTAGGAGATCTCAGCATCAGTGCATGGATACCTCCCAGCACCTCCATCCACACTCCTGCACAAAGCTTGTGTCCTGCCCTGGAAAATG
>VZTY01001580.1:0-11339 GCA_013400935.1 Turnix velox
TCAGGGCTGCATTCAAGCCAATGATGCAGATATATTTCTAAGAATTAGTTTAGGGAATGAAAATGAGGGTCTCTGCTCTTCTCTCTTAGTGAAACCAGGTGGGGTGGGGACTCTACTTCAGCAGTGCAGCACTAGCCCCTTCTCTGTCTTGCTGTGGTGCCTCACAGCCACCAGCCCTGTGATGCTTTGGGCATCTTTTGGTGAGGTGGGGGGATGCTGCTAAATGGCTTTGTAGGGGAGGAATCTGAGGCAAGTAGGAGGGTGAGTGACTTATTCTTCTCTAAGAGCAGGTCTGCAGTGGGACCTGACTGGGTTTTTTTTAGGCGCTGCATCTTTCGACTGCCTCTTTTCAGTAGGACAGATGAAGGCCATGTTTTCAGTCCCTGTTTGTATCAGCCTCTTGAAATCTTGTCACCCAGCTGCTGCCTTCTTTTTCTTCTGCCTTTTCCCTTTGTAGTTTTTGCAGGTTTGTTAGTGGAGGTGTGCTTGGTCGTCTTTTCCTGTACCTTGAAACAGAAATGTGAGTTGAAAGATGTCCATGTGAGCTTCCAGTGATAACAGCAGATTTCCTGAGACTCATAAAGGAAGCAACCAGGAATGTACTTGTATGTATGTGTGGCTTTTGAATACACGTAAAGGCACCTCTATATGTATGTGTGTCAGTAATAATTATGTAGGTACACGTGTGTCATTCTAAAGTCAGAACACTCTTGGAATGGAAATTGCCTCAGCTAGAAACGAGAGGTAGCTTGTGCTGACAAACAAAACCACGTTTTTAGGGACTCTAATAGCTGTGCTTCAGGACAGAGAATGTCTCTCTTCCCAGTATCTTTCAGCTGACAGCTGCCACGGCGACGGCTGATCACGAAGAATACATTTTCATGTGGCTGTATCACTGGGAAGACTCCAAGCTCAGAACAATAGCCAAATGTGGAGCTGCCAGTGAGGAGTCTGAGTGGACAAGTATAATCATGCACCACTCAGCTTTCAAGGAAATTACAGTTAGTGCTCTGACTTGCTCATAATAGTGATGCATTGTTTAGCTTAATAACTTATCAGCTCTCCAGGAACCAGCTAGTGATCATTGTCATCATACACTGCTAATCATTCTCTTCTCCAATTGTCCCAAGATGAACTAAGGACCTGTCACATCACCTATTAAACTGGCAAACTGAGTGCACTGTAATTTTTTTCTTTTTATTTTTTTTTTAGAGCTTGAAGGAAGAATATTGCCCACCTTTTCTCTTTTCTTGTTTTGTCATTATCATATATAATTGTGCATGTACTTGTTTCAGATGTCTGGTTGAAAGGGCGTTGTCAAATCACGTTGGGAATTTTTTTTCCATCTGTAGATTTTTTTTTTTTTCTTAAAATGCTGTTCATTGTGGTAACTGCTCAGAAGCTGAATGTGAAACCTGCTTTTTAAGGAACATTTGTTTTTCATAAAGCATTTAGGGCAGGAGGTGATTATTTTCTTGTGGTGCCTGTCTGTAGTACTACCCAGTCTGCTGTCAATCACTACTAAATGTAGTCTGACAATGGGCCTCTGTAGCAGCACAGAGTGATTATCCTTCTTATCCAAATGTGGAATTCAGGCCCAGAAAGATTGGGTGATTTCCCCACAGGCACACAGGGAGCTGTGGACGAACAAGAAGGAGAAGTGAGCTGGTTTCAGTCCTGATCCCAGTTGGCTGTATATCCTTGCTGGCTTCCTGTCAAAGGGTTATTTGTGAGCTCTGAGCTGTTAGCACTGAAGCAGCCTTGGAGCATATTCTTTTGAAGGAAAAAGTGGCCACTGATACACAAATAGATTTTACTAGGCAATACATCCGAATCTGTCCATCAGAAGGTTAATATTTTAAACACTTCTCACTCTCCTGCAACTGCTCAATTTTTCCTGGGGACCAGGCTTTGGGATTTTATTTCATGCTTCTTAGTTTCCTAATTTTATGACTGTAAGTGGAAAGCTAAAATTTCCTACCTTAAGTTCAGTCCACACAGCAATAGCATGCTGATAGCTTTAAACTAGCTTGGATAAATCTAGTGCTCTGGCCAGTAGAACTTGGAACGTGGCATGGGCTAAATGACAGTGTTTGCTCTGCCTTTTAATTTTTTATGGATTTTTATATAGTCTATGCTACTCTCTACTGCTACATACATGGCAGCCCTTTTCTTCACGCACATGGGGTGTGTGTCATGGAATCATAGAATGGTTTGGGATGGAAGGGACCGTAAATATCATCAAGTTCCAACCCCCTGCCATGGGCAGGGACACCTCCCACTACACCAGGTTGCTCAATGCCTCATCCAGCCTGGCCTTAAACACCTCCAGGGATTGAGGGGGCATCCACAACCTCTCTGGGCAACCTGTCCCAGCACCTCACCCACCCACACAGGAAAGAACTTCTTTCTTCTCTCCAGCCCAAATCTCCCCTTTCCCAATTTGCATCCATTACTCCTAGTCCTGCCATCATGAACCCCATTAAAAAGTCCTACCCCAGCCTTTTTGTAGCCTCCTTCAGGTATTGCGAAGCTCCTCTGAGGTCTCTTCTGAGCCTTCTCTTGCAACAAAGGGAGGGGAGGCTTAGTGTGACTGCACATAGAATTGTAGGATGGTTTGGGTCCCATAGGAAAAGACCTTAAAGATCATCTAGTCCCAACGCCCCTGCCATGAGCAGGGACACCTCCCACTACACCAGGTAGTGGGTGGGTACCTAATCCAACCTGTCCTTAAAGACCTCCAGTGATTGAGGGGGCATCCACAGCCTCTCTGGGCAACCTCTTCCAGTGTCTCAGCACCCTCACAGTGAAGAACTTCTTTCTTCTCTCCAGTCTAAATCGCCCCCTTCCAATTTGCATCCATTACTCCTAGTCCTGCCATTCTGGACCTTATTCAAAAGTCCTACCCCAGCCTTTCTGCATCCCCCTTCAGGTATTGATAAGTTACTCTGAGGTCTCCCCTGAGCCTTCTCTTTTCCAGGCTGCAGAACCCCAACTCCTTCAGCCTGTTCTCAGAAGGGAGCTGCTCCAGCCCTCTCTTCGTCTTGGTGGCCTCCTCTGGACCTGCTCCAACACCTCAGTGTCCTCCTGATGGTGAGGGCTCCAGAACTGGACACAGTAACTCCCTTTAGATTCTCACCAGGGCTAAGTATAGGGGCAAAATCCCCTCCCTTGCCCTGATGGCCACACTTCTTTCAATGTAGCCCAGGACTGGGTTGGCTTCTGGGCTGCAGGCACACACTGCTGGCTCATGTTGAATTTCTCATCTACTGGCACCCCTAAATTCTTCTCTTAAGGGCTGCACTCACCTTTTCGTGGTCAGTGCTGCACAGATACACAAGTGGAGCCATACTTGGAGCTGAAATGATGCATCTATTAACAGGGCGGGGGAAATATATGGATGTGCCCATCTGAAACAAGCCTCCTTCCTGCTTTGAATAGAGCAGGCAGTTGCAGGATAAGTATCTCCTGATCTTGGGAACTGTGCAAATACTAGGGTGGGCAAATTTATTAGATCAGAATGAGTACGCCAGGTTTTAAATGAAATTTCTGTGTTTTTTCAGTTGTTTGAGGTGTTTGCTTTGGTTCCACCTCTTCTGCGTGTCTTGAGAAAGACAATTCTATCTCTCAATCAACGATGGCTTAAATTAAAGTAGGAAGGAGCCTTCTGCTGCAAGATTTATTGCCTGGCACGTCTGTGTTGTCTGATGAAGTGTCATCTTTTGTTATGGTTTGAGAAGATGCTGCCTGCCTGTGATATCTCTGAACCACATGAGAAAACATTTGGCTGCACCTACCTTGTCAATTAGGGCAGTGTTTTAGCTCAGTTGTACAGACCTTTGTCTGTAGCACTGAAAAATCTAGGTGAGGTCTCTGCTGATAAATAGAAAGGATTTGTTGCAAAATTGTGATCTCTACAGAGTCTTAGCCTTGTGTGGAGCTGGAGCATCTCCTTTCTGAGGACAGGCTGAAGGAGTTGGGATTGTTCAGCCTGGAGAAGAGAAGTTTCAGGGAGTACATTATAGTAGCTCTCCAATAACTGAAGGGGGCTACAGAAAGGCTGGGGTAGGACTTTTCAATAGGGTTCACAATGGCAGGACTAGGAGTGCAAATTGAAGAGGGGAGATTCAGGTTAGATATAAAAAAGAAGTTCTTCCCTGTGAGGGTGGTGAGATCCTGAAGAGGTTGCCCAGAGAGGCTGTGGATGCCCCCTCAATCCCTGGAGATGTTTAAGACCAGGCTGGATGAGGCACTGAGCAACCTTGTCTCGTGGGAGGTGTCCCTGCCCATGGCAGGAAGGTTGGAACTAGGTGATCCTGAAAGTCCCTTCCAACCCAAACCATTCTATGATTCTGTAATTCTATCACCAGTTTTTGGCAGTGTGAGAACTGCTGAGTAGGCAGGTCTTGTCCCCATTATTAAGTTTCATATTTAAGAAACAGCTAAAGCTTACAGGTGTGGCTTTCTCTTTTCTGTGGTAATGTTTCCCATTTTTCGTGGAGTTTGCTGCCTTCCTTTGAAAACAATTGTTCAGCTTGTTTCCTGCTGCTCATAAGCCCTGTTTTACTGGCTCCAGTTGCAGTAGGGCCAACAAATGGCATTCAGCCCAAACTCTGACATTGTACCAGTTCATTGTGTTTCACACCATGCTGAGCTGAAAAGCAGTCAGGTCAAAAAAAAAAAAAAGAAGTTAATTGGGAAGCATAAAACCTGATATGGAATAATCATAAAATCATCAAATGTTTTTGGTTGGAAGGGACTTTATAGATCAGCTAGTTCCAACCCCCCTGCCATGGGCAGGGACATCTCCCACTACACCAGGTTGCTCAATGTCTCATCCAGCCTGGCCTTACCTCCAGGGATTGAGGGGGCATCTGCAACCTCTCTGGGCCAATCTGTTCCAGTGTCTCACCACTCTCATAGGAAAGAACTTCTTTCTTTTCTCCAGCCTGATAATGATGCCAGTGTGTACTCTAATACAGCATAACCACTGTGTGATTTGCCTTGGTAGAGCTTTTTCTTGCTTTCTTTCATTGCATGCCTGCAGATAGTGGGGAGATGTCAATATTGGAGCCACAGCTTCTGTTACATTTATCCTATCAATGTCCTGGTAACCCAGATCTACACCTGGCAAAGTCACCAGTTTCTCTTCACTGACGTCAGCAAGTCTGAGTCCAGTCTGAAAAATCCATGTGAGAGGGAATGTTTCTGCAAAGTCCTGTTCAGGCAAACTGGATATCAGCATGAAAACTCATTCCTGGACTTTTACAGGAAGATAACACATTTTGCTGGGTGTAGGATGCATCAGGATCCATGAATTAATTTGCGTGATATTGAAGCCGTCTCTGACTGAGTTGTGTAAATGGTGAAGTTCCTGTGCTGAGGGGACAAAGCATCCCATCTGGATCTAAACAAGCAGCCTGCAAGCAGCATGGTGTTTAGTTGTTGTTTTTCCAGCTTGGGGAAGCTCAGCAGGTGACAGAATTGCTGACGGTTCATTCCACAGCATCCCATTCCAGACTAATTTGTATGATTTCTGCTACTTCAAGTTTCATTTTGCTGAGGCTCTCCCATCCCTTTGTTCTCTGGATGACTGGTGTTTACAAGGCTCCCATCCTGTTGCTCAGCAGCTCCACCATGGTTTGAAGCCATTGTGTGTTGCAGTGAGGGTGAAGATGCAGATGCTATGTGTGTTGGTTGCCTAAGCCTTACTCTTTTATCTCTTCCCCTTTTATTACTTTGTGGCTGTGAGATCCTGTTCACTGCTAGTTTGTTGAAGGAAAAAAATCTGTCGTGGCTCTGTGCCATCATTTCAAAGAATGGCTATTCACCAGGGCCTTGATAGAGAGGTTTGAGAAGACATTATTTTGCTCCCTGGGCATACAAATGCTGGTTAAGATTTTAACTGTCATGGGACTACCTTTTCCTGGGAGTTTGGCCAGACACATGGTTTTTTATTTCCCCAGAGGACATGGTCTGCACTCTCAGTTGTCTTTTTTTTGTAGATGTTTTGTTTTATAGCTCTTGGTGCTGCTCAGGAACAACATGGGATGCTCTGCACTGAGAATAGCCCATGATACCTCTGAAGGTCTCTCAGACTGCTGAGCAGAGGTGTGCTGCCATGCTGAGAGAGGGAGGAGAAAACAAGAAAGCATCAAGGAAAACTTGTGTGTAAATTGTAGGTTGTTTTACATTGAGTTTTATTTTTAAAATGGAGAGGCACTTCCTCTCTGCACATCTGCTGTGTGAGCTTAGGTAGAGATCCATCTGTTGGGTAAAAGTCATAGGAGCAGCGAACTCTTTACACCATTGTTGGTTAGAGCAGGAGTCTGAGGTTTGCTGGCTCTCAAATCATTGCAGTAAGAACTCCCAATTGTTTTATCACTGCCAAATCTTTATCACTTTGGAGCCTCATTTTGCCCCTTCTTCAGATACCTTGTATGGCTGCATCGCAGCTGGCAGTGGTACAGGCTTGTTTCAGTTAAGGCTCTTGTTTGAGGAAGAAGTTAAGAGAAGATTGGCTCAACCTTCAACAGTTTTGGTAGATCTGAGTCTGTGTAGCAAAAAAAATCTCTATGTGATTGAAAGCAGTGGCTGCATTGACATTAATGTAATTGGAAGGGATGGTCTTTGTCCCTCTCTGTGGATGAGTTTTTCCAGCACACTGGTGTTTGTTTCTTTATGGTTCTTAAGTAGGAGATGCCACCCCAGCAGGATTTGTTCTCTTGGATTCTGCTTGTGTCTTAATAAGCATCTGGGATGATTGGGGATTTAGGGTTTGTATTTATTCATTGTCAGAGAGGGATTTTTGATCCCCTTGTATGATGGTTTGTCTTCAGCTTGCTGCCTTCTGAAATTGTCTTGATTCCTGCACTGACAATCCATCAATCTGTTGCACGAGACAAGGAATGAGTGACATGACTTTGTTTCAACATATCGTAACTCAAGCTTCTTCCCTCAAGTCCTGTATAGTCTTGTTATCTCGGGTGTGTGGGAGGGGTTATGTATATTTTTGTTGTTGAGGGATCTCCTTTTGAGTCCTTTATCTTCCTGCATCTCAGGCCTTTGAGGTATCTGGTTCTTCCCCAAACCTATGTTTCAAAGAAAAACCCTTTGTGCTCAGCTAGCCCAAGCCTTTGCTGCTGAAGCAGTAGGGTGACGCAGCTAAGCAAGATACTTGGGACAGGCACTGTACATGCCAGAGGCCTGGAAGGCTGGAAGCTGTAGCATTAGAGATGACAAAATAGTGGTCAGGAGGAATGCTGCCTGGGAGACTTAAGACCGATGTTATGGGCTTGATAGAGGAATCAGGTTTTTTGTTTTGGAGAAAAGTTTACCCCTCAACATATAAAGGACATCGAGCTGTTGAAGTGGGTCCAGAGGAGGGTCATGATGATGAGAGGGGTTGGAGCCCTTCTGAATACAGGCTGAAAGAATTGGGATTGTTCAGCCTGGAGAAGAGAAGGTTCAGGGGGGGACCTCAGAGTAGCTTCTCAATACATGAAGAACTCTACAGAAAGGATGGGGTAGGACTTTTTAATAGGATATGTAGTGGTAGGACTAGGAATAACAGATGTAAATTGGAAGAGGGGAGATTCAGGCTAGATATAAGGAAGTTTTTTATGGTGAGTTTGCCCAGAGAGGTTGTGGATGCCCCCTCAATTCCTGGGGGCATTTAAGGCCAGGCTGGATGAGGCACTGAGCAACCTGGTGTAGTGGGAGGTGTCCCTGCCCATGGCAGGGGGTTGGAACTAGATGATCTTTAAGGTCCCTTCCAACCCAAGCCATTCCATTATTCTAAGTTAGAAGATATAAGCACAGAGCCTTTAATCTTCTCTTTCACAGAAAAACATCTTTTGCCCTGTATGTTTTTCATTCTTCTTTACTATGAAGAAGGTCAATTCCTGCACAATTCCTGGTGTGAAGTTGGAGTCTGATAATGCTGGTGTGTGACACTGAAGTAGGAGCAGAAGCTACAGCTGTTTCATAGTTTCCAGTGCAGGGCTCTCGTAGTGTTGCTGATGGAAGATTCCTGAGGGAAACCTCTCAAGGGTAGTGTGTCCTCTTGCTACATCAAAGTCCAGTTTGTGTGCCCAGTTTGGGAGAAGAAGGCAGCAGTTAGAGAGGCTGAGCAGGCAGCACTTGTGTACTGAGTCCAGAGCTACCAACTAGGATTCCCAGCTTCTATTCTTAGCTCAGTGACCAATTCTCTGCAAAGCCTTTTGCAAATCATTCGAGTCTAATCCTGCACATGTAGCATCCCCCACTGAAGTCCTTTCAGTTTTTCACTGGACATGTAGGATCAGCTTCTTAACTGCTGTTTTTTTCCTGCATAAAGTGTGTTAATTTGTTTATGTTTGTGAAGGTAACATGAGCATTGCTGTGTGCCATGTGTGACCTGGCATCTGTAAAAGGTGATTGATTGGTTGCTGGATTTTTGGAGCATGGGATTTTTGGCTTCTCTCATCAGAATACAATTTTACATCATTGTAGAGGATAATGCTGGAAATGCCTCTGCACTGGGCTTGCCACATGGCCAGATGGCAAGGTCAGTGTAGAGTGGACCTTGCTCAATTGCTTTGTGTGCCAGGGTAAGTGCTGCTGCTGCTGCTTTTGCTCTTTATGCAGCAGCATCGTGGCTCAGCTAGAAACTGGGGACTTCTCTGACTGTCAAGAAATTCCCATGACTGGAAATTAATCCTTGCACTGAATTCTCTTCATATTGGCCTTAAATTAATTTCCCACCCTTTTGCAAAGGTGAATGGGAATGCTCATTTTTTTGGATCATACTTTTGTTTTAATGTAATGTGAGCTGCAATCTTAAAATAAAACAGAGTTAGAAATGTCCTGGCTTAGGAGGTAATTTCTGGAATATCTTGTGAGGTGAAAGGGCACAGCAAAAAAAGATGCTACAATACGCAAACCCCTTACTTTTACATTTTATTGTGCTGTATTTTGTAGCATGTGCAGTTCTGGTATCTGCCGAGTGCAGCATCTTGCTCTGCTGGTTTGTGTGAGGCTTTATTTTCTCAGTGCAAGGACAGAGCTGGATTAATCTACAGAGCTGTCGGCAAAAATCTGCTCGCAGGCTTTGCAGTGGGGGATCAGCCTGGAAACAAACCACAGCTTGATTTTTGTGCCAGTTGAGTTTTTGATAAGCATTAGAGAAAGGCTGGTCTCTTTGTAAACTTAGTTCTGAAAGCACAGAGCCTGGTAATGGATTTTATTTTTGTTTTAGGAAATGTTTGTTAGTTTAGTGGCACTTCATGCTCTCGCCTGCAGAGGGTTAGGTCTGTCCCAGTGCTCACTTACATTTGACTAGCAGGGCTTAAAACCCAGCAGACCTTGCTGAATAAATTATTTAGGTAAAGTAAGAGGGGAGAGGAGCAGAATTACTACTTCCCAAGCCTCTTAGACTGGGGTAGTGTCCTCCCTTTCTTCTCTGCAATGTCTGAAAATGCTGTCCTGAGTTGAGCTGTTTCTGTGAGCCTGAGGCCATGATAGTGCCAAGAGCATTGGTAGCCCATAGAAGCTTGGAGATGAATTTTAGTTCATTGTGAGCTGCATGCCTGCACTCTTAAATACATTTAAATCTGTTGATGTTTATCCAGTTTTACAGTTTATCCAATTGTCTCTGAGCACATATGAGACAAAGGACTGGAGCTGCCGCCAGTGCTGGTGACTCCTGCTCCTCATGGCTTCTCTGTCTCTGAGTGGAGCTCTTACCAGTGTCTGTGTCCCACTCTGGCACTGGAGCAGCAGTTCAGATCCACAAAGAGCCCCTGAGATTGATACACTAGGGCTGGATCTGTCTTCCTCAAATAATAATAGGAACAGAGTGTCAGACTGCTCCTGGCAGTCAACTTGTGTTCATGGCTTTGCTTTGGAGCCCTTGTGTGTGCAACAGTTTTTAATGAGGTTCCCCTCGTTTGTTCTGATGCTTGTCTGAATGTATTTTCTCATCCTCAAGGTAGAGGAGTCTCTTCATGTCTGCTCTTTCTCCCTCTGTCACTTGCCAGATTCCTCCTGCCTTGAAGGGGAAGGCTCTCAGAAGGAGCCCTTTTGCTGCTGTTCTGCCTGAGGGCAGCAGTAGCCCCTGAGGGTAAAGCATGGGATGGTTTGGGATAGGTTGGCTGGTTCCTTCATCTCAAGATGGCTGGGGAATAGATGTGAGCTTCTAGTTTTCTTCCCCCTCCTTTGGAGAGAGGGTGTTTCTCAGCCTGGAAGAGCAGGAGGACTTGTCCCCAACAACAGGCACAGAAAAAGGGCCAGGAAAAAAAACCCCTTTGCTTTGCTTCTCCAAATACTGAGCTAAACAAACACCTTGAGATGCATTTAAATGTCACCCAGTGTTGATTAAGTTGTGTACTTGAAGCTTTTATATTTTGACTAAAGCCTGCCCAAAAACCAGCAGAGGTTTTTCAGCTTCCTTTGGACACAGATAATTCTTTTTTCCCTCTATGATTTTCACCCCGATTTCAGCCTTTTCTTTTTTTTCTTTTTTTTTTTTTTCCATTTTAAGTTCATTTCCTTTTGCTGCCACTGGAGCATCTTATGATTTAGGGCTTTGTTTTCAAGCTTGATACGAAGGCTAATCACTTCCTTCTTGCATCCTCTCAGTAAGAAAAGATGAGACTTAATCTTTCACAAAAGAAGTGAGGAAAAATTTTGAAGCCTTTGGTAAGTCCCTGGATTTGAATTTATTTTTCATAGTGTAAGAACAGCAAAACTTTAGGAGCTAAGCTCCAAGCTCCATAGCTCTATGTGTGCAGTCCTCTGGTTGTTTGTCCTCTCTGGCTCTTATTATGCAATTAAAATTCAGCCTGCAGCTGAGTACTTTTAGTAATTAGAGGCACAATGTAGAAATTGCTTGTTTATATAAAAGTCTGTATGTATTTGTCCTGTTTTAGCCCTGTGACTTGCCTTGATTACCCATAATCTACTACTAGGTAATTAAACTGTCTTTTCTCACTTTCTTGATATTTTCTCTTGCCCTAATTTGATAGGAGAGGGAGAAACATCAGGAAAACTGGAGAGTGCTTGGGAATCACTTCAGTGGAGACATGTGTGACTGTTGTAGAGATGGCAACATGAAGGCAACCTGCTGTCAGGGCACTTTGGGAAGAAAAAGGTGGTTCCTTCCTCATCAAGTATTATTTTAATGCAACCAAGGGGATGTAGAAAGCTGACAGAAATCACATTTCACTTCTGATCAAAGCAGTAGTTGTTAAACTTTAGATAAAAGTTGGTGTTACTGGACCAGGAGGCAGTGACTGCAGGCAAGCTTTAGAGATAGAATCATAGAATAGTTGGGGTTGGAAGGGACCTTAAAGATCATC
>VZTY01001580.1:11378-63083 GCA_013400935.1 Turnix velox
CTCTGATATCCCCCCTGAGTCTTCTCCAGGATGAACCACCCTGACTCCAAGGTGCAGGATTCCACAGTGCCCTTTAAACACCAGCCAGTTAGGAGATGCCTCTCTGGGAGCCATGGCCTTAATAGGAAGACGTTCTTTCATAAAAACTTGGTTTATGTTTGATGAGTTGTTTCTTCTCTGGGGTCAGAATGTGTGGTTCCCTGTGTCCCTGGTTCATCAGGCTGCCTTAGGGCATGCCTAACTTCAAGCATATGATTCACTCCATTTAAAATTTATCAGTGAGGTATGAGATTAAGTAGCTTGATAAATTGGGAATGTAAGTTGTAAGAAGAGATGGGGTACTGCTCCCCAAATCTCCTCTGGCCCTGGCCCCCCCTGTGGTGGTGCAATTGCAAGATTTGATTTCAGGATTTGCTAACAAACTTTTTCAGAGTTTGGCAGAAGAAACGTCAAGTAGGTCTTTTGAAGACTATGGATTCAGAGATAATAAACCCAGAGAACTTAGTTAAAAGCAGTTAAATTCTGTAGAGTATCATTAAGAATAACTTTTTGTCTCTGGGTCTCTCAACCATTTTCAGCATTTGATAGAGAGGGATTATAATTCCTTAAAGCTTTTACAGGAGATAGTAACTTTCTCTAAGTGCTTATGATATTCCTCGGGATTTTTCAAGAAGATACATAAAGGATATACTAAAAAACAATAAAATTAGTGTTACTGTCTGCCCACGAGCCTTGTGGCAAGGCATAACCTGCTCATGCCTGTGGCCATATTCATTGTTGGATTCCAGATTTTAAAAGAATCCAAGGTAGATGGTTATTTTATTCATATCAATGCTACATGCATGGTTAAAACAATGGAATTAATTTTAAAATTATGATTTTTTTGGAAACAAGAATAGAGCTGTTCTTGTTCATGCTGTTGTCTGAGCGTATTTAGTTACACATGCATCATGTTTACCTTTCTTTTTCTGGTCAGTTGCCTAAAGTTACATGTTCTGAGCTCCATGTGATTTATTTTTTGTAAGCTGGAGCTTTAAGAAAGGCTCGTGTCATGGGATCTGTGACAGTAAAACAGATTGGCATCACTGAGGTTTATTCCAAATGGAATCCCAAATAGTGTCATGTCTGCTTGACAGTTGAAAGTTGCAAAGCTGAAGAAGAGAGACAGAACTCTTTGTTTTTTAAAGCTTGATGGGTGTCTAATTTTATCTTGTGCTGTAGAAAGGGCTCAGATCTAGCTTAAAGTGACTGAGCCTGTTTTGACCCTGTATGGAGCTTCTCAGACAACTCTCAGACAAGGTTTTGGGGGCTGAGTTGAGCTTCTTAAAAGCAAGTCTGTCCACACATTGGAAGTAAAGGGCAGCTTTGTTCTGCATTGCCTCTCAGCACCATCCAAACAGCTGATAGTGACTTTGATCATGTTAGAGGCAGCATTTAAATGTAGACTTCTGCTTATGGATCTGGGTGGGAAACTGTTCTGCTTCAACATTTAGCCATCTTTTGCTGCCAGCTGTACATTCAGGTTGCCTAGATAGGTGGTGGATGCCCCATTTCTGGAGATGTTCAAGGGCAGGCTTCCTGAAGTGCTCTCTGAGCAACCTGATCTAGTACAGGATGTCCCTACTCACTCAGGGGAGTTGGACTAGATGGCCTTTGAAGACCCCTTCCAACTCAACACAGTCTATGATCCAGTTTGTTTGTTTAAGCAGAAGGGTGGAATAATAAGAAAAAAGAAGCAGCACAGCACAACGTGGACAAGCACAGATGGCATCTGTTCAAACAGGCAGAGACTTGCCAGAGGCCAAGTGGAAAGAATGTGATGTAGTGGGCTTGTTGGAGTTGCTTTTCCAGGCTGCTTCAGTTAATAATCTTCTTCTGGCGATTGCTGTTGTGGGATATGAGCATAAAAGATGTGCAGAAAACTGATTCTTCTGGCTGGGCCCTTCTGGCTTCTGCTTAGTTGCTTCTAGCCTGGGTGTGCAAGGTGAGTGCTGCACAGTGACCCAATCAGAGCCCTCTGGTCAGTTATTTTAGGAGTGGTGTTACCACAAATTTGGATAGAAATAGCTGTCAAAGGAGGAGCAGCATTTCATTAAGAGTGGTTAAGCCACAGAAAACCTTGCACGAGGTAGGTGTGGGCTGGACATACCATTTTCAGCATTGAAATACCTGGATATCCAAAAAGCCCCAGGTGGCTGGGAAACCAACCAATAGAAAGGCTGACTATAAAAGATGAGTTTTACTTAAAAGCATTAAAAGCTTAAAATGTCAGAGGTTGGAAGTCTTTCTCTGATTAGTATCCAGGCTTTCAGTGTAGATTTTTCTAGAGACAAGCTTAAAATTATTTATTTATTTTACGTTTGGTCTGGCATAATGATGTTGGGTAGAGATTTGGAGAAAAGATACCTGCTTTCTTCACTGTGTTGCAATGAATGATGGCCCAGTGTCATGTAGGAGGCTAAAGGAGGGGAGTGGTTTGCTCCAAAGCTGCAGTATCTCAGCAGCTCCTGACCTCTGCTTTATGGAGATCATTCATCTGAATGTGATCTGCCTTTGCAGAAGAAAGGTCTCCCTTGTCTCAAGCTGCAAACTACCCCCTTCCCTGCTGCCCAGAATACTTTAATTGAAACTCTGAATGTGAATTAATTTCTAAAGAAAACTGATATGGAGGCCTTGGATACCTGAGGAGGATTGATTAATTGGCTTTGAGATAGGAATAATGAGCCATGTAGCTCTCATGTGATAGAAGTTTAAACTGAACACCCATGGCTGCATAAATGATAGTGCTTGGAAGACTTAAATGACATCTGAACATGAAGAGCTTTCATTTCTTGTCTCCAGCCAAGTTTGGACAAAGCCTGGAATTTCCTGCATGGGAGACTGCAGGGATGTGGCTTCTTGCTATGGGATCAGCATGATGAGCAATGATCAGATACAGTAATAGATACAGGCATCTATTGGAAACTCTTCTAGAAGATCACTGCCAGACCCTGATTGATGAGCAGAAGGAACTAAAACAAGGGTGTAAATGAGGGAGAAAGGTTCCTTTTTCCTCTTTTGCCTTTGACATAGCCATCCTTGCAAATCTGGAGCCTATGCAGTTAAGGATAGCTGCTCCTGTTGTTTGGGTTGGTGCTTGCATGTAAAAGTAGATGTAACCCTCTGGAGTATGGAAGATCAAAAGTGTTCTTGGGAAGTGACTTCACAGAATCACAGAATGTCAGAGGTTGGAAGGGACCTCAAGAGATGATCTAGTCCCATCCCTCTGCAGGGATGGGAGCAGGAACACCCAGATCAGGTCACACAGGAAGTCATTCAGGTGGGTTCTGAATGTCTCCAGAGAGGGAGACTCCACAACCAAGCTCCAGCTGGGCAAGGGAAAACTTTCCAGCTAGCTTCCTCCGTCCCAAAACAGAGCTCAGACAGCAAGGATGGGCATCGGTTGGCCTCACATATTTCCATGGAATCCCTCTTTGAAGAGCTCCTGAGCTGAGCCTTACAGATGAACTTTAAGAGCTGCCTAGTTCTCTGCTTCTCTAAGAGCCACATGGGCTCATGGGCATCCATGCAACCTTGTGCAGTTTTTTTCCCAAGGGGCCTTTGGAGCTGCTGGGGGAACTTTCCCCCTTCTGTAACATTTACTTTTTTTCTTCTCGACCTTGATCTTTACATTTCCTTCTTCAGGATGCTCCCTGCTGCAGTCACAGGGGGCTTGTCCTGCCTCAGCATGGGGAGAGCTGTGATTTGCATCTCTTTGTAGCGAGTGACTGATCTTTCCACCCTGTCTTCCTCCTCCTGCCCTGCTGCTGTCTTACAGTGCTATGAAGCTTGTGTTTGCTCAGTTTGCCTGGGGTGGGCTGTTAGGAAACAGTGAGCAGGGGAAAAAATAGAAGTGAAGAGCTGCAGGAGTCAGGGTGGTGCTGAGATACCATCTAATGTCACGCTGAGAGGGGGGAGTGAGGGTTGTTGCTGTGTGCCTGAAGTGTTTGATCATTCAGGAGACTTTACTCTGTGGCCAAGGATTACTTGACAGACCTCCTGTGGCCAGGGGAAGCAGAGTGTTGCTGGGTGTGAAGGTGGCTGATGGATGGCAGGACACTGGTTGGTTGGTTGATGAAGGCATTTTGTTTTGCAGTTGTTTTTCTTGTGACAGGCATTTATTTTAAAGGCACAGTCAATCCTTCTGGCAGCTTCAGCATCACATCCTAGACTTGCTGGCCAGCCAGCACGTAATACACAAATACTCTTCCTTGTACCTTGGGTTTCTTTGTTTCCTGCTACATGTGGGAAGCTTGTACCCCAACATAGAATCATAGAATGGTTTCGGTTGGAAAGGGACCTTAAAGATCATCAAGTTCCAACCCTCCGGCCATGGGCAGGGACACCTCCCACTACACCAGGTTGCTCAGTGCCTAATCCAACGTGGCCTTAAACACCTCCAGGGAGGGAGCATCCACAGGCTCTCTGGGAAACCTGTTCCAGTGTCTCACCACCCTCACAGGAAATAATTTCTTTCTTTTCTCTAGCCTTAATCTCCCCTCTTCTAATTTGCGTCCATTATTGCCAGTCCTGCCATCCTGGACCCTATTAAAAAGTCCTACCCCTGCCTTTCTGTAGCCCCCTTCAGGTTTGGTAAGTCATTGAGATCCCCCCTGAGCCTACTCTCCTCCAGGCTGAACAACCCCAACTCCTTCAGCCTGTCCTCACAAGGGAGGTGCTCCAGCCCTCTGATGGTCTTCATGGCCTCCTCTGGACCTGCTCCAACATCTCAATGTCCTCCTTTTGTTGAAGGCCCCAGAACTGGACACAGTAACTCCAGTTGGGGTCTCACCAGAGCCCAGTAGAGGGCAAAATCCCCTCCCTTGACCTGCTGACCACATTTCTTTCAATGTAGCCAAGGACTGGTTTGGCTTCTGGGCTGCAAGCACACACTGGCAGCTCATGATGAGTTTTTCATCCACTGACACCCCTAAATCCTTCTCTTCAGGGCTTCACTCAAGCCACTTTCCACCCAGCCTGTGTCTGTGCTTGGGGTTGCCCTGACCGGGTGCAGGACCTTGCACTTGGCCTTGTTGAACTTGATGAGGTTGGCATGAGCCCACCTCTCAAGCCTGTCAAGGTCTCTGTATGACAATAGGTCCCCTGTTTTCCATGTGATGCCTAGCTGAAACGTAGTTTGGGTACTAGAGTAGCTGCCTGCCTCAATTTCTCACCTGTAGGAGAGACTGAAAATTAATTTGAATTTTTATTCTGTTATTTGTGAGCATATAAAGTAAATATTTCTCCTTTCCCATATCCTGCTCGATGCAAGCTTCTTGTTGGCCTTTCTGAGGAAGCTTTGTGGTGATGCCAGGGACAGAAAGTCCTCCTCTTCTGACGTCAGATACTTCAAAAGTTCTGCAAGGCAGCTTTCACTTCTCAAAACCAGCTTGTGTGTATGCCCTCTTAGTAGTCAAGCCCTGTGCAATGAACTTGCAGCCCTGTGGCAAAGAACTTGGCTATTTACTGACATGTTACAACTTTTAATTTGCTTTCTATTTTGATGAATACCTGATTGGCTTCTTAGATGCTGTCTTTCTAGACAATTGCACTTGTATGGGGTTTTTTTTCCCTGTTGTGCCACCCTTGGGTGTGTTAAGGAGCTTCCCAGACCTGTTCTGGGAGTGATGGTTCCAGCCCAGAGGTTCTAATGAGGGTCACTGAGACCTGTCTCAGTGTGCAGCTCTGCTGAGGAGATAAATGTAGTTTGGAAAGGCAGTTTCCAAGAAAGTTATATTTCTCAGAAAGCCTATTTGGCTTATTTTTGTAACATGGTCAGATTTTGAGGAAAAATTGTTACTCCTTAAGCTTATTTAAAGTTTTCATTTGTTGGCTTATGCAAACAGGCTGGTTCAGAGACAGAAATAAAATCATTGCCCTTTACCTTGCTGAACTGAGCTGCAAAAAGGAGCTTAAAGAGCATTTTCATGCACAATAATTTTCTCATTGTTAATGTCTCAACTAAGTTAAGCCCTCAGTTCCTGATGGAGATGCCCTCAATTTAAGAAGGACATTGAGCTGTTGGAGCAGGTCCAGAGGAGGCCACAAAGATGATGAGAGGGCTGGAGCAACTGCCTTCTGAGGAACAGGCTGAAGGAGTTGGGGTTGTTCAGCCTGGAGAAGAGAAGGCTTGGGGGGGACCTCAGAGTAGCTTCTCAATACCTGAATGGAACCTACAGAAGCGGACACAGCCCCTGAGAATCCCTTCAGAAGCAGAACAGGGCTCTGCTGCTGCTTTTTGCTGGGTACAAGTGTCTGCCTGCAGCAGCACCAGGGACCAACGCAGAGTCCTAGAATGGTTTGGGTTGGCCTTCCAAGATCATCTCCTTCTAACCCCCCTGCCACAGGCAGGGACACCTCCCACCAAACCAGGTTGCTCAATGGCTCATCCAGCCTGGCCTTAAACACCTCCAGGGATTGAGGGGGCATCCACAACCTCTCTGGGCAACCTCTTCCAGTGTCTCACCACCCTCACAGGAAAGAACTTCTTTTGTATCTCCAGCCTGAATCTCCCCTCTTCCAATTTGCATCCATTACTCCTTGTCCTGCCATCACATATCCTATTCAAAAGTCCTACCTTTCTGTAGGCCCCCATAAAGGGTGAGTGTCAGGAGGATGATGCCAGGCTCTTCTTAGTGGCATCCACTGATAGCATACAAGGCAATGGGTGCAAGCTGAAACGCAGGGGGTTCCATAAAAATATAACAAAAAACTTTGCAAAGGTGAAAGAAGAGTGTCCCAAGGCTGCCCAGAGAGTGTGTGTGGTCTCCTCTGGAGACATTCAGACCCCACCTGGACGTCTTCCTGTGTGACCTGATCTGGGTGTTCCTGCTCTGGCAGAAAGACTGGTCTCCATAATCTCATCGAGGTCCCTTCCAATCCCTGACACTCTGAACCTGTGTTGGTGTGAGCTCCTGCATGTCCTGCCTGTGCTCAACCCCCCCGCACCCTCAGATGGGAGACAGAGGCAGAGACTCCATCAATACCCAGCAGATCTAATAGATGAATTAGCAGGCGACAAAGTTCACTAAACAATCTGTTGTGCCAGATGGATGCTTCAGTGTTAATTTCTGTTCTCAAAATAACTGGACATAGATACTCTCAGCACTGCAGCCTAGATCCTGCTTTTGCTGCATTCAGTGGTGAAAATGTTGCTGGCTGTTGAGATCCATGGACATAATTCTTCAGGAAAAATGTATTTTGGCATCAAGTAGTAACAGTAAAAATTAAATGAATAAAAGCTGTCCAGAGCTTTATTCCTTAACATGCAGACATTTGTGAAAATCTCAAACTTTTATCTCCCCAGAACATTCCTATTATCTGAACGCCAACAAATGAATAATTTGGGTGGGTTTTTTTGCTTTTTTATTTTAAATAACTTTTGGTATATTTTCCAAGAGAAGTCTGAACTAAAGCAGAGTGCTGGGAAAGGTAAGATGTATGTTGCTTTCTCTTCGAATGTGCCGTGAAGAAGATTAGAAGGAAAAAAAAAACCAATGAAGTTGAAAGTGATGGTGGTGGCTTATTCTGCCACTCTTCAAGGCTTGCTGTAGATTTTCTTCTGTATTTTTCTTCTGTTATTTCTTTTGTATTTTTTTTCCCCTTTCTAGCTTGTGATGGCCAAAAGTTGGTGGTGCCAGAGAGATCAATTTCTCATGAATTGCCTGCCTGTTGGAGACTGATGGAAATCACTGATAGTCTGTGGTCAGGCTTTGGTGGGGAACTGAAAAGTCTTCGAACTTGCTGGAGGGAGAACGTGCTCCACCACCTCCCTGACTCTGGGAGAGGTTGTGAATTAGCATTTAGAGGAGCTCTGTGTCATATCAATGGTTCATCCATGTTTTGTAAAAGGCAATGGGCTTGTATTGTTGTGCTCCTGCAAGGAGCCAGGTAACTATTTAGGATGTTATTTGTAAAGCTGGTAAAAAGAAAGGCTCTGGAGGAGAGAAGAAATTTGATTTTTTCTCATTTTGTGGCTTGTTTTTTTTTTTAATTGAAGTTCAGAATATTGATGATGCACCTTAGCAATTTTTTACTGCTGAGAAAAATATATTTATCATTTCCTTTACCTATATTTGGATGCTTTCTGATATTTATTTACAGGCTAAATTATGTGATTAAAAAGCCAATTAAAATCTCTCTTCGTTTTGCTCCATTAGTATGCCTTTAAAATAAGCACTCCTTAGTATGCAGGCAGTGATCTCACAGTCTTAGGTTCTGTTTTCAGTGTTTAACCAACAAACTGAATTACTTTTACCTTTGTGATACTGTTAGGATTATTTTTAATGAAGTGAAGTGTTTTAACATGCTCTAATTTGTTTTTCAGCAAATGTGTCTAAAGCTTGATAGAGAGGGGCTGGTGCTGGGAACAAGACGTGCTCTGTCTTGCCTCATTTACCTGAGAGTTGGGTAAATACTCCTCGAGGACCTGGGAAGGAGAGGTTATTGATGAATTACTTCCTGTTATAGACACGTACAGATCCCAGAATACTTGAGTGTGGACTGGAGGGAGGAGGAGATGTGTACAGGTTAAATGCTCTGGTACCAAGTTGTGCTGTAGGAGCAGCTTATTCCCTCTGTAAACAGTGCAGAAAGCAGAGGCTGAATCTGAGCAAGTCATTAGCTCAACTCATTCTTACTCCCTGATGTACTCTCAGCCTACTTTTAAGGTTATACTGAAGCCTGAATATATATTTCCCTGGAAAAAAAGCATGCCATAAATAATAAACTATTTCTCCACCCAAACAACATTGCACAAGGCTTCTTAAAAGAAGGAAACCCATGAACTCAGGAGGGTTCAAATCCACTGCAGAACAACCTGTACCTGGCTCCTCCTGCCAGGTTACTGAGGTCTGGCATGGTGGAGAAGATTGGCTCGGGCCATACAGTGACCACATACCCTAAATGGGGTGACATTCCAGCATAAGGGCGTCACACCAGAGAAACAGGGCTTGTACCCTGTGTTATCAGTTGTTTCATGTGACCCTTATGGTGTGGGCAGGAATCACAGCTTTTGTCAGTAAAACACAACTGAAGGGGTCTTTACAGGGATGTTCTTCAGCATGTTCTTGGCCTGAGTGTAGAAGGTGGATGAAAAATTTCTCTGGAGAGGCTTAAACCAAGGTGGAAGATAATAGAGGCTACACAGCAGTGGACAAAAGTGGGACAAAATCCAGGAAACAGCTACTGGAGTGTTAACCTTGTCTGTGCCATTGGAGTGGGATTTCCTTCTCCAGCAGAGTGAGAGCTAAGATTTGCAGTGAGCATGAAGCTCTAGGTTAGAGTTAAGCCACCTTGGTACTGAGGCTCTACTCTTTCTTCATTACTAAGAACCCAGAGGTGGCTTTCGGTTAATCCCATCCTATTCTTCTGTCCTTGTTCCTGCTGGCTTTTCACAGGAACACAGATTAGATTGTCAGGGATTGGAAGGGACCTGGAGAGATCATCTACTCACATCCCCTTTCCAGAGCAGGAACCAGGTCCTACAGGAAGGCATCCAGAGGAGGAGACCCCACACCCTCTCTGGGCAGCCAGTGCCACTCTTCTCTAACCCTCACCCTGACAAAGTTTTTTGTCATATTTCTGTGGAACCTTCTGTGTTGCAGCTTGCACCCATTGCCCCGAGTTCTGTCACTGGAGGTCACTGAGAAGAGCCTGGCTCCATCCTCCTGACACTCACTCTTTCTATATTTATAATGATAACTGAGGTCACCCCTCAATCTCCAAGCTAAAGAGACCCATCTCCCTCAGCCTTTCCTCATAAGGGAGATGCTCCAATCTTTTCACTGTCTCTGCACTGGACTCTCTCCAGCAGTTCCCTGTCCTTCTTCAACTGAGGCCCCTAATACTCCAGATGTGGTCTCACCAGGGCAGAGTAGGGGGGAGAAGAACCTCTTTATACTTACTGACCATGCCTCTTCTAATACACCCCAGGATGCCACCGGCCTTCTTGGCCACAAGGGCAAGAAGTGTGTTTGCTGTAACCCAGTGGCAGTAAGGTACAAGGGATGCATTTCCTGCATCCCTTGCATCACTACTGACCATGTGAGGATTGCTAAAATGGAATCAGTTTGTGTTGTTGGCTTTTCTAAAATGGATGCCCTCAACTGTCTAGTTTTACAAGCAACACTCCACGCGATGAGGGAATGAATTTTACTCTTATTAACAAAACTGCATTTAGGGACCCCTGAATATGTCTCTCCTTGCTCCATGTAAGCCAAAGGTATTTAGGCAAGTTACACAGCTAGGTGGCATCTAAATTTTATTCCTGAAAGCTTCCAAAAACTCAGAAGGGGCTAAGGAAAGTTTTGATTGTGGTTTGTTTCGGAGAGCAGGGTGAAAGGTAAAGGAGAGATGTTGACCTTGTAGTTTGTGTTTGGAGAAGTAGAGTTACAATTCCTGTTTGTAGCTACTGAATGACAGTTTGCTCAAACCCTTTTAGGTTTCCAAAAGTATCAGGAAGCCCGAGGTAGGGTTGGTAGAGAGAAAGGAAGCCACCTGCTTTTTATAGCTCAGGCTGCAAGGAAACTTGTTGCCCTGCAGTTGTGTTTATTACTTGGAGACAGTGGGGTGGTGTTACTTGTTAGCAGACAGGTGATACCTGGAAGTCTCTCTTGGCATGTGGACTAAACCAGTGAGTGGCAGCTGGATCATATTAAGAAATGATCATCATGTAGCTTTGCTATGGTGTGTTGTGTTCTCCACTCTTCCAGCCCAAGCACTCAACAGCAGCAAGCACTTGGAGCAATGTTTCATGTGCACTAGCCATTCAGCCATTCAGCCTGCTGCAATGCACAACCTGCAGGCTGTTTGGGGTAAAGCTGGCTGTGTCCATAGTGTCACAGAATAGTTGATGGTGTCCCTATCAGGGTTTATTAGAGTGCAACTTATGGAAGCACACCAATAAATACAAATATCATATTTGAGCTGCAATTACTGCAGTGTAGCAACATGGCTTAGATATGTAACAACATGTCAGTGGGGGACAGCGTAGAATTACACAGTTCATTCAATGCATAGGTAGGAAAAATTGCTCTCCTTGTGGGTCTCCTCTATGGCTCAGCTGGGATTTATTGTTAGAACTAAATAATTTTATACCAACAAGTAACCATTTTCTCCTGCTCTAACTTTTAAATGCTGATTTGGAGGTGGAGAGGCAGCCCTGAGAACCCGATGGCTGTGTCGTGCTGTGTTTCCTTTCAGGGTCCCCACCACAACCTGGTGTGCTCCATCCCCTCCCAGCAGCAATCCAGGGAATGGGGGTGGCCTCCATGTTTGCTTCCCAAGAACCATCCATCCGTAGACAAGCAGGAAACTTCTGATTTTTTCTGTAATGTGGAAATAGCAAGAGACATTTCTCATTTTCTTCCTTTTTCCTTCCACAACAGTAGATCTAGAACTAGGAATAACAGATGCAAATTGAAAGAGGGGAGATTCAGTCTAGATATAAGAAAGAAGTTCTTTGCTATGAGGGTGGTGAGACACTGGAAAAGGTAGCCCAGAGAGGCTGTGGATGTCCCCTCAATCTCTGGAGGTGTTTAAGGCCAGGCTGGAAGCAGCCACCTCAGCACAGGACTAAATGGAGACATGGGACGTGAGCTGTTCTTTGTCCTTGAGTACAAACAGGGACCAGTAAGAGCTTCTGTAAGCTGTGGAAGTGTTGTTAGTCTTTGAGCTGGAACTTAGGAGCTGCTGTCTAGTCTTGGTACTGCCACTGCAGCTGCTTCCCAGCTTTCAAGAATAACAGCCCATCTTTGAGCAGCAAAAGGTTTCCTGAATCACAGAATCACATGATGTCAGGGATTGGAAGGGACCCCAAGAGACCATCTAGTCCCATCCCCCTCTCAGAACAGGAACACCCAGATCAGGTCACACAGGAAGGTGTCCAGGTGGGGTTTGAATGTCTCCAGAGAAGGAGACCCCACACCCTCTCTGGGCAGCTTGGGACACTCTTCTCTCACCCTCACCCTGACAATGTTTTTTGTCATATTTCTGTGGAACCTCCTGTGTTCCAGCTTGCAGCCATTGCCCCTTGTCCTGTCACTGAAACTGAGTGTTGCCATTTCTGGCCTTAATTTCTCACTTGCCTTTCCCTATCTGCAAAGCTGGATAAACATCCTTCTGTCTTTATCCTTTCCTGCTGTGTCTGTCTGGATGAGGAGATTGCTGCTGGGACAGTCATAGCTTTGTATCGGGGACGTGTGAGATGCATCACCCAATTTGCCAGGTTGTCCCCCTCCAGCACAGCTTCAGGTGATGGACAGCAAGCTGAGGATGCAGCTGCCTTCAGGATGAGGTTATTGCAGTGCTGCTGTTGTCGCCTGGTTGGTTGGATTTGTTTGTGTGTTTTCTCCCTCTTTCTAATTATGCTGATATTTACTACTCAACAGCTGTAGTCTGGGAGGGAGAGTGGTGAGCAGCAGCTCTGCAGCTGACAGTGACTTGTGCCTTGGCTGCTTGTCAGCAAAGGGCTGGTGATGGCTGGAGCAAGGGTGTGCAGCCATTGCTGGAGTTGAATAAAAGATTGTTTGGAGTTGCCCATGAGGTAGCCCCCTAAAGTACTCCTTATTTCTGTGCCCCTTTCCTGTTTTCTTGGTTTCTGTAGCAGGAACCAGTTGGCAAGTGACAGAGAATTTGCAAGAAGGGTTTAGCTGAGGAATAATATTTCTGTGGAACCTCCTGTTTTTCAGCTTGCACCCATTGCCCCATGTCCTATCATTGGATGTCATTGAGAAAAACCTGGGTCCATCCTCCTGACACTCACCCTTTACAGAAAGGCAGGGATAGGACTTCTTAATAGGGTCTAGGGTGGCAGAACTAGGAGTAATGGATGCAAATTGGAAGAGGGGAGATTCAGGATGGATATAAGACAGAAGTTTTTCACTGTGAGGGTGGTGAGACAGTGGAAGAGGCTGCCCAGAGAGGCTGTGGATGCTCCCTCTCTCCCTGGAGGTGTTTAAGGCCAGGCTGGATGAGGCATTGAGCAACCTGGTGTAGTGGGAGGTGTCACTGCCCATGGCAGAGGGGTTGGAATATGATGATCTTTAAGGTCCCTTCTAGTCCAAACCATTCTATGAATGGATGGTACCTGCTGGAGTGCAGAGCTCCTCCATAATGAAGGTTTGGGTTTTTGATACTATTCTGACTCCTGGTCCTGTACTGTTTGCTGTCTGTCAGTCCGTATTTAGTTGTTTTCACACATCTGTTTCTGAGGGTTCTGAATGTTCCTGTTTCACAGCACTCAGTCTGGGGGAGCACCAGATATTGCACCTGGAAATCTTTCTTTTTCAGAGTCCTTCACTTTACATTGCCTCAAGCTGAGCTCCAGTGTAACGCTGGCACTGTAAGGGACTTGAGCTGAGTGATGAAACAGCCTTTTGTGCCTTAAACTATAAATTTCAGAGTTCATTTAATGATTTGCTACTCTTCTGATTTGGCAATAAAGCCTGTTTTATCTTTTATAGCAGATCCATGCTCTCCTGACTCTGTTTTCAGGGATCACTGTTCTAATTCAGGAGCTCTTAAATTTGCCTGGTGGCTGCCTGGGGGGAGGGCAGAGGGACGGCAGGAGCACCTCACCCTCTGTGGAGAAGGTATGGAAGCGGAGGGGTAGGATGCCTGAGATGAGCACAGACCTGGCATCTAGATTAGTGTTAAAGTTGTCTTTGGAAGTTGGTTTTATCCCTGCTCCCATGTGTGAAGATGGAAGTGATGAAGTTAATGACAATTTACACCTGTTTGCTTTGGGGAGATAAGAAGATCTATTTGTAAAAACAAGCTTGCAGGTAACACATGCCCTGAGTTGCTGAGTTCCAGGCAGGAATGTAAGAGGCCATTGAAAAACCTGGTGGGTGATGCTGGATGCTGCCTTGTTCCTCTGGGGGTGTTTGAGATGTCAGCTGTCAGAGCCCCTTTTTTCCCTGGCAGCATTAGACACAAATTATCCCCTGCTCTAGTGATTTGAGGCTATTTGCCAACATAGAGCTTTGTAAGGAAATCTTTGGGCTGGCATACAGTCATTGATTGTTTTGGGTTTTTTTTATTTCTTCCTTTTCTTTAAACAAGACTTCAAATGCTACAGCTTTGCCATGGGAGTGTAATTACATAAGCCATAGAAATATGCTTTGGTGGCCAGTGGAATTACTTTGGTTTTGCCAGTAGTTTAGGCTTGCCATTTATTAAGCTGTTGAAGGAAAATAATTAAAATTCATTGGGGAGTTTAATTTTATCAAGCCTTCTATAACCGTGTGCTTTAGCTCTGTGTCTCTGTGCATCTGAGCTGCCTATAAATGGCTTGTTTGCCATAAAGGAATTAGCACAAAAATGCAGCTGTGTGAGAAATCAGCCCCTCAGCTCTGCCACATGCTGGTTAAGGTGCAAAAGTATTGACATAAACATGTGGGGAAGTGACCTTGTTGCTTGGAAAGTTATACATTTTTATTAGTTCTGCAGCAAGCCATTGCTCTGTTTGGTTTTTGAGAGTGGAAGGACACTGGAAGTGTGATGTGATGTATAATATGGTTGCTCTAAGGATGCTCCTGCAGCACAGGCTGGTGCTGGGTAGTGTTGGCTGCCCTGCAGCACTTATGGTCAACAAGAAATGCTTTGTCTCTCCTCTGGGACTTCTTGCATAGTTCCCAAATGGGGAGCTTGCACTCCAGGGAGTCCTCTGGTCCCCCACTACATAGAATCATAGGATCACAGAATGTGTTGAGTTGGAAGGGACCTTCAAAGGCCATCTAATCCAGCCACCTCCAGTGACGGGGACATCGTGTACTAGATGAGGTTGCTCAGAGCCTCAGCAAACCTAGCCTCTCCAGGAACAGGACCTCCACTACCTCTCTGGGCAGGCTGGGCCAGGGTGTCTCAGCACCCTCATGGAGAAGAATTTCTTCCTGATGTCTCATCTAACCCTGGCCTTCTCTAGTGTCAAACCATTGCTCCTCATCCTATTGCTATGTGCATCCCTATTTCCTGCACTGTCCCTTGTGTTCCTGTCTGCTGTGAGACCCTACAGTGTGTTCTGAGACCCTCCACTCTGTGTCCCCCCCAGCTGCTGTGTTTTGCCAGTTGTTGCCACACACAAGTGGAGGTGCAGTGCTGCTTTCTGCTGCTCTGAAATTGGAAGGGTGGAGTCACAGGACTTGCACTCCTTTAGATGTTCTGACCTCCTCCTCTGGGATTCCTATAATGAGCAAATCCGGGCAGGAGTTAAGGCATCACTTGTCTCATCTCAAGACATGAAATAGCAGGGTCCTTCTCATCAGCTCCTGCTCTGCCTCAACATTAAAGCCTGACTGGAAATTTGTTGTCTTGTGGCTGCCCCAGCTTTTAGGTGCTGTGGCCATCCTGGAAATTGGAGCAGGTCCAGAGGAGGGGCACAGGCTGTATGAAGCACCTCCCTTCTGAAGACAGGCTGAAGGAGTTGGGGTTGTTCAGCCTGGAGAAGAGAAGGCTCAGGGGGGACCTCAGAGTAGCTTCTTAATACCTGAAGGCAGCTACAAAAAGGCTGGGGGGGGACTTTTAATAGGGTTCAGGATGGCAGGACTAGGAGTAATGGATGCAAATTAGAAGAGGGGAGATTTAGGCTGGAGATAAGAAAGAAGTTCTTTGCTGTGAGGGTGGTGAGACAGTGAAAGAGGTTGCCCGGAGAGATTGTGGATGCCCCCTCAGTCCCTGGAGGTGTTTAAGGCCAGGCTGGATGAGGCACTGAGCAACCTGGTCTGGTGGGAGGTGTCCAATGGCAAGGGGGTTAGAACTAGCTGATCTTTAAGGTCCTTTCAAACCCAAACCACTCTGTGATTCTGTGCAGTTGCTGTGCTGTTGACTCAGGCTGCCTTATCTTCCTGCTGCTAAATACGTAATCACCACAATCCCCATGGAAACGTGTGAAACTCTGTGGGGCTTTTATTTATTTTTTTTTGCTGTGTATGATAGTGCTTAGACTGGATTTTGATGTGCTATTCCTTAAAGCAGTGGCTTTAGCTGAGAAAGGTGAGCATGTGGGCAAGTGCCTGGATATGGAGAATCAGGTTTTTTTGCTAATGGGGTTCAGGTACTTGGTTTCCACTCTCTTCTCTTGCGAGTTGGGAGGGCAGAAGGTTGCATGCTGTGGTTGGGTTCAGTTCTGCTCCACAGCCCAGATCCCAGCCTGGGGGGAGGGTTGGTGTGTTACCACACTGGCTTTTTGCTTAAGTTGGAATTTTGAGCAACTATAAAGATTTTTTTTTTCCTTCTGATCTGTCTGAATTGTTTCTTTTCTTATTTCCTCATTTGTCTGGCATCCCTGCAATTCTTCACTTGGAAAAAACATGCTGATAGGGGCTGTTCATATGGGCTGAGCCCAGCAGTACATACCTGCTTCTCTATAAGTGTGATCTCCATGATACTACTTTTTTTTAATCACCCTTCACGGGCTTCTAATTGCTTTATACTGATTGAGCTCCACTCTGTTGACTCTATCCTTGAAAGGGATCAGCTTATTCAGTTTGCACTGGAGTTTCTGGGCCTTCTGGAAAAGTGTCATAATGTCAGTCAGAATCTTTTCTGAGATCCAAGTGTTGCATGCCAAACTGGCTGCAGGTACAGGTTGGTTATCTGAATGGCTTTTGTTAAGAGACTACTGCCCTAAGCACACTAAGTCTTCTCAATGTGTGCAAAGCAGAGAGGGAATTTCAGGGCTTTTTGCTATACCTTTCAGCTTTCTGCTTATTTAGTAAGTACACCTTCATTTCCATATCCCAGATGTTGAAAACAACAGAGGAAAATACTGTGGATATACTGTGATATAATTGGAGTTGAAGAGAGGGTTTGTTAAGCAGCCTTTTCTCCCTGTAAAGCAAGAGCATCAGTTCTAGGGGTATCTAGTGCACTGTTTAGGACAGATCTGCTACTAAATCATGTGAGAAGTAGCTTCAGGAGGCCTCCAGTGTGAACAGTTAGTCAAATTATTCATCTCTCTTATGTATGAGTTTATTTGGGAACACTGATAGCCAAGGGGATACACTTCTGCCCATAGCTGGTTTCGCAGAGGCCATGTGTAGTTTCATCTTTACCTGCCGGAACAGGAACAGAATTTTCTTATCAAAGTGTTCAGATAGAACCATAGAATGGTTTGGGTTGGAGGGGACTTAACGATTGTCTAGTTCCAACTCCCCTTCAATGGGCAGGGACACCTCCCACTAGACCAGGTTGCTTGATGTCCTCTTGTCCTGAGGCTGCCCTGAAGCTGCCCTGCTAGGACTGCCATGTGTGCCAGCAGAGTGTCATGTACCAACAAGATGAGGCTACCAGGAGATCCTGAGTTGTTGAGAGGACTGCTCACATCTGGCAAGTCTGTCTTAAAATAGAGTTAGAAGGGTCCTTCCAAGGCCATCTAGTCCAATCCCCAGCAGTGAGCAGGAACATCCTGCACTAGATGAGGTTGCTCAGAGCCCTCTGCAAGCCTGGCCTTGGATGTCTGCAGGGATGGGGTCTCCACCACCTCTCTGGCAGCCTGAACCAGTGTCTCCCCACCCTCATGGGGAGGAACTTCCTAATGTCTCGTCTAACCCTGCCCTGCTCTAATTTCAAACCACTGCCCTTTGTCCTGTGTCTCCATGCCCTGGCAAACAGCCCCTCCCCAGCTTTCCTGCAGCCCCTTCAGCTACTGGAATGCCACCAGAAGATCTCCCCAGTGCCTTCTCTTCTCCAAGCTGAACAGCCCCAGTCCTTATCCCAGAGCAGGGGAAGTCTCTGAGAGAAGTTGTGTAGATGCATGCCCTTGTTATTTTCCTCTTCCTTTGTAAACTGCAGTTCTGTACAAGTTGTGGGGACCTCTGTTTTCTCTGATACTCCCCCACTTTCATGGCAGTGAGTCAGCAATTTCTGGGCTGTTGGTACAAGGTAGAGACTGGACACACAGGGTCAGTGAGGCACCAGCAGTATCTGACTTGTACTTGGTTCTCAGCAGTACCCCAAGGCTTTGTTTCTCTTGCCTCCCTGTTTGTCAAAGTTGGCTGGTGCATAAAATATGTCTAAAATATGTCTCTTTGTGTGCAATCCTGCCTTTGGTTTCGTTACAAAAGGGGTTAACTTGGTGATTTAGTCCAAACCACGGACTTCTGACCTAAGTCTCACCTTTTATTTCTTTTTTTTTTCTAGTAGCAGTGGCATCTGATGTTATTTAAGTTGATAATAACATCTGAAGCAAGACTGGAAATATCTGATAAGTTGCTTCATTCTTTTGATAAGGGAGTGAGGCAGAGAAAAACAGAGCTTCATGTAAAGTTTATTAAATGGCAGAGCATGTTTAATCTTCCCACCCCACACATTCAAGCCAGAATTCAGCATTTGTCATCAGCAGTGTCCCCAGCAGCGTCACTAAAAACCTATTTGTCTTTGCCACAGCAGGTTGTGGTTTTTTCTTTCTCAGATGGACACAATGGGTTGTTTGTTCCTTCTCCTTGGGCAACTGAATAATATGTGCACAGTCCCACCTACCTCTCTGCTTTGAAATGATAACAATCAGCAAGTTGCACAGCTCCCCGTTTTTACAGGCTGGCAGCACTAATATTCGTTAATATATATTGGCAACCACTGGTGCCTTGAAATGGAGTGTTCTACACTTCCTGATAAAGTGACAGATGAATGTAAGGAAGTTACATCTTGAGGGACAGGTATGTGAACACTTGGAGCATGGACATAAGCTCTTACATGCCCACTGTTGAACACTTCTCTCCTTATCTCTTCCCCATGCCTTGGCACTTCACTGCACTTTATTTTAATGAATTTTAAGGATGATTGGAAACTTCATGAGAGCTGAATTAAAGTCCTGAATAGATAGGTTGTCATAAACCCCTTCTCAGATTACAGTAGCAGAAGCCATAATGTGCTACCCCCAACTGCATAGATTCAATATTTTCTGGCTTTTCTCCATTATTTTAGTGTTTTGCCGTATCTACTGAACTGTTTAATGAAAAATATAATAAATTGGCTTCTTCACTGATGCTGAGTGAAAGACTTGCCTAGGAAATGTAGTGCTTCACCACAGCTGGTGAGCTCAGAGGGCACCTGAGGGAGTGGTGTGATTTTTAATTTTTTTTTTTTAATTTTCACTGGAAAAAAACACGTGGAAGAGGATTTTTCAGCAGGCATCCCAAAATAACTGCAGTGAAATTATGTTGAAGCCATGAGCTGCACCTCAGAGCCCCAAGTCCCACTGCTGCCACTTCCATTACATTTCTTCCCTGTTACTTGCAGGTAAAGATCCTGGCTCATCCTGGCAGTTGGAAGAGCCACGTGCCCTCACACACACATTTCTACTCATGGGCTGTTTTCTCTCCAGTTTTTTTGGGCATGTTCTTTTTATCCAGGCAGAAACTGAAGGCAGTAATTCTCCTGCTCCTGTGCCTGAGAGAGAAAAAAACAAAACCCTTTTCAATCATAGGCATAAAGCTGGGAGGAATGCATTCTTATTTTGCAGGGACATTTTCTTAAAGTGGAGGAGCTGGCCCTTTCCCAAGGGAACAGGGCTGCCCTTCACATTTGCTCCTTGAGAACAAGAGCTCTCACACAGCACTAAAGCATCTTAAAATGGAAAAATATCCTTTTTGGCTTGCTTTTCTTCACTGAAACCACAGGACTTTGTTCCAGAGAGCTCAGCACCTGTATGTGCAGTTGTTTTTCCCACACTTGAGGTTCTAATTTGTAAGCAAGTTTTGGACTTGACATCAAAATCTGTAGCATGTGCTTGGACAAAGATCTGTCAGGACAGTGGCTCCTTTTGGCTTGCAAAACCCACCTTTGGAGGGCAGGCATTTGTGAAACTGTGCTGTTTTTGTCTTAGAGCTTGAAAGGTAAAGCCACTTTGAGTGAATCTCCAAAAATAAATCTCCGTGCATCAGATGGGAGAGGTAGGTGCTGGCCTGCACAGAAAAAGCAAAAATCATTCTTGAGGCAGCTGTGTGAGACATGGAATGAAGTATGTCCCAATTTTCTGTTGTTTCTTTAAGTTGTCTCTGCTGAGCTCTCCTCTTAGTGTGGTATTTTTCTATGTAAAAGGCATCTTTGTATTTCACAAACTGCGTAAGTTCTGCCTTCTTCTGATCCAGCAGAGTAACAAGATAAATCAGCAACACAGATCTGGCTGCTTCCTCACAAGTAGCTCCTGTAGGCAATCCCTAATGGATACACAGTCTGTTTAACTAGTGAAGACGGAGGAAGATTATAATTTCTGTATTCCTTAGTATAATTGTCCTGATGAGAAGGATGTAGGGGTATCAGTGGAGGAGAAACTCAACATGAGCCAGCAGCGTGTGCCTGCAGCCCAGAAGCCAGCCCAGTCCTGGGCTGCACCAAGAGAAGTGTGGCCAGCAGGGCAAGGGAGGGGATTTTGCCCCTTTATTTTCCCTGGTGAGAATCTAATGAGAGTTACTGTGTCCCGTTCTGGAGCCCTCACCATAAGAAGGACATTGAGCTGTGAGCAGGTCCAGAGGAGGCCATGAAGATGATGAGAGGGCTGGAGCACCTCCCTTCTGAGGACAGGCTGAAGGAGTTGGGGTTGTTCAGCCTGCAGAAGAGAAGGATTCTTTCCTCAGTGGGGACCTCAGAGTAGCTTCTCAATACTTGAAGGGAGCTACAAAAAGGCTGGGGTAGGATTTCTTAAAGGGTCCAAGATGGCAGGACTAGGAGTAGTGGATGTAAATTGGAAGAGGGGAGATTCAGGCTGGAGATAAGGAAGAAGTTCTTTCTTGTGTGGGTGAGTGAGGTGCTGGGACAGGTTGCACAGAGAGGCTGTGGATGCCCCCTCAATCCCTGGAGGTGTTTAAGGCCAGGCTGGATGAGGCACTGAGCAACCTGATGTAGTGGGAGGCGTCCCTGCCCATGGCAGGGGGGTTTGGAAGGAGATGATCTTTAAGGTCCCTTCCAACCCACACCATTCTATGATTCTATGTATGCAATGATGCAGATGTGGGTTTATGTAGGAGGATATAAATGGTATCTAAGGTGTCTTCTGAGAAAGATGGGGGAAATTTCCCTTATGTATCTTAATGGAAGGGAATTTCTCATGACGAATGTGGATGCCGAGAGAAAATTAGCAGTCATGTCTTTTATTTCAAGACAAAAATAAAACTGTCATTCAGCTCCATAGCTTATATTTAGTGGCTCCATTTAAAGATCTGTAGCTTGAGTGTATCTGAAAGTGATGCAGAGGCATGAATAAGAAACCATAGCCCAAATTAGTGCAGGATAACATTCTGTTCCATGTGTAGCATGAAAGCATTTGGCACCATGAGCTCATTTTGATCTCACTTGTTGTGTCTTCTGCCTCCTACCAGCCTGAAAGAGAGCTGGAGCTGTGCCTCAGCCACATCAACTCAATGTGAATGATCTCTGGTTTACTGGGAGTTTATTTAACTTATTTAACTTCTGTGACAGTGAGGATTGCTTGGATGGGGTTTCCCCCAGCCTGCTGTCGGTGCTCAGTGATTCAGTAGTTCCAGAAATGCTCACTGTTCCTCCTGTTCATCTCACTGAGAAACAGATCCTATGATACAGCAGCAGCTTAGGTAGGAAGAAGTTCCCCATGCTTATGGGGTGAGATCGTCTAACATTGTGTGCAGAGGGATTTCACAGAATCACAGATTGTCATGGAACATCTAGTCCAAACCCCCTGCCAGAGCAGGAACACCCAGATCAGATCACACGGGAATGTCTCCAGATAAGGAGACCCCACACCCTCTCTGGGCAGCCTGTGCCATTGCTCTCTCACCCTCACTGTGAAAAAAGTTTTTTCTTATATTTCTGGGGAACCTCCTGTTTTCCAGCTTTCACCCATTGCTCCAAGTCCTATCCTTAGATGTCACTGAGACAGTCCTCCTGACACTCACCTTTTACATATTTATAAACATGACTGAGTTCACCCCTCAGTCTCCTCCAAGCTATAGAGACCCAGCTCCTTCAGCCTTTCCTGTCAAGGTAGATGCTCCAGTCCCTTCACCATCTTTGTGACTCTGTGCTGCACTCAGGCAGGTCTCTGTCCTTCTTGAGGGAGTTAATGGGTTTCATTTTGTTGTATGAGTATATGGGTTTTCAGAGCTACAGACGTGCCTGACTTCTTATCCATTTCTCCTGAAGGTGTAGATGCTTTGGATACCTCATGGTCTGGACCATTAGCAGCCCTGCCTGCCTTTGGAAGTCTGGCCACTCTTTGTTTGGAAGTTGGCTGGCAAGTAACTATGGAAAAGTGCTGGTGTCAGAGGGACAGAAGAAGATCAAAGTTGATTTTCCTCTTATATCAATGACTAAACCATACCTTCCCCATTCTTAATTTCTGGGAGGTTCTCTTTAAGCTGTGTTTGTTCCTGGCTTGGAGCTAACATGCAATTGGTGGAACCTGAAATATACTCAGCCATGTCAGGGTAAGCAGACAGCCATTTTCAAGGAGAAGGTGCTGAGTACTCTGCACAGTGTGGTGAAAATCCAGATAATGGAAGCAGCCAAAGTGAAGGCTGAATTATATTGGATTCCTGAGTCATCAGCTATTGATGCAGAAGATCCTGCTACCCACACTTTTGTGGAGATGCTGCTAAGTAGCATTTCAAGCCCTCTGGGCAATGACATCAAAGGAGAGTGAAGATAAAAACGACCACTGTTGACTTTGAGAGAAATGTTATGCTTATGCAGGCAGGTGTTGAGGTAACTGAAAACTTTCAGACTTCTTTAATGCAGGCTTGCCTTCTGTCCTCCAAAATCACAGAGGTGTCTCTGGGTGCCCCTATTTCTTAGCAGAGGAGAGCTGCTTGCAAACTGGATGAGGAGCTCCAGGAGGAAAGTAGGGCCTGCTGGGACCTGACAGGAAGGTTGGCAGAGATGCCTCTCAGTCATGAGAACAGTGAGCACAGAGACAGAACCCATTCCTTATGTAGACATCCAGATGTCTGCACATAGGCTGCTGGGTTTGCCTCAGGTCTGGTGTCCATCTCAGGTGGTGGCACTAATGTGCTTGTGTCCCCAGCTCAGGCACTGGAGCAGCTCTCTCCTACCAGTGCAGCAGTCCACATGCTTTTCCCTCTGCTGGAGGTACCACTAGGTTTCCCAGCCCCTTTGGGCACTCGATGTGAAGAAACACTGCAGTTGTACGTGGGATTTCCAAAGTGACAAGGACTCTGCCTCACAGATTGTGCCCAGGCTGCACGTCTGTGATGAGAAGGAGCAACCAAACTAGCAAAGCTGGTTTCCTCTCACTTCCTTTGGCAGCAGGACTCTGTGGAGTTTAGCAGAGAGTGAGCTATGAGGTTCCCTGTGGACAGGACATGCCCCTGATGGATTCTTTACAGTCTAATAGGTTTGTGCTTTTACTACAGCTTTTCTCTCAGCCCTGCTGCAGAGAGGTGTTTCTTTTTTACCTCGCACCCATTCCCACAAACCTTTCATCAATTTAATAACTTCAAAATTTCTGACTCTTGACATTTAACAGAAAGTAGCTATTAACTCAAAAACTTACATGGAGGGGACAGATGGCATGCTGTGTTTGCATTGTGACTGCCTTTCTCTTTAAAGGTGAGCCCAAATTGCAGGATATGTCAGTTTTCCTTTCCCAAATCTTCCCTGCCCCATCTTTGGGACAACACTGATCACCTTCTTCTGTGCTCCACTTGTTGCTGAGCAACTGAACAGTGAGGAAAAATAAAAGCAGAACTTCTCATCTTAGTAAGATGTCAGTTCCTTCAGTACATCAGTGCTCCCTTTCCATGCTGGGCAGCTTCAGTGACTCATGGCTTGGCCCCATCCACCTGCTCCTGGCCCTCAGCCAGGTGACTGCTCTCACCAACTGCCACCAAAGTGGCAAGGTGTGTGACCTTGTGTGTTTTTCAGGGCACATGCACAGCTTCTCCAAACACCTTCTGGGCATCTCAGCCCTCTTTTGATGTTAAACACTGAAACATAGTTATGAGAAGATGATGATTAAAAATAAACATTCCTAAAATGTTCATGTTGCAGTGTTAGATCTGCAGGAGACAGTGCATAGACATCCCTACCAGCCTTCTCACAGCTCCATCACATTGCAGACTCTTGATCCCACACTAGCACTAAATAGCAAACTAAATCCATGGGTGAAATCGCTGTTTATGGTTCAAAATGCCCTTTGGAATCTTTGATGTGATAGGAGTTGACTGTGTTGTATGTCAGGGGGTCATTCTGCCATTCATGGAAGACCTTGTTTTAGCAGAGGAGCAAAAGGCAAAATGGCAAGGAACTTGATGGCAAATAAATGAATGGTAGCTCCCTTTGGTTGGATTTATTCAGTGCTGTAAGATATAAATGTATTTTTGATGAGCAGAGAAATCAGTCATTCTGTGCTAAGAAGCTTGGTTGATGTCTACAGCAGAACTTTCTGAAGGGCTGTGTAAGTGGATCTGAAATACCCTACATGGAAAAATACAACATGGTCTAGTTCTTTTGATTCATAAGTACTTAGGGTTTTTTTTTAGACTTGTTCTTGTTGCTACTTAAGGAAGTTTTAATTGTGCAGACATATAAAATTAAGTTCATGCCTCCAAAACACTCCTTGAGTGACGCTCATGTCCCCCCAAGCTACTGTGACTTGCACCACATCTGAATTATTAATTGTTGTATTGCTATGGTTCAAGTGGATATCTCTCTTACTGTGACAAGATTAGATATGTTTAATTATGGAGTGGGATCCTGCCAAGGTTTAGAGATAGTGCTTGCCCCGAGGATGTTGCATCAGAAGTGTGTTGCTGCTCATCTTCCTCAGCAGCTAGTCCTGGTGGGGAAGGAAGGAAGGGGTTAAGTAGTGGGAGAATGTACATTCAAGTGGGGCAGAACAGACAGAACAGGCCAGAATTTTGTAGTCAGATTTTGATGGGACCTTGGGCAGCCTGGGTTGAATGAGAACTGGGTGTTCTCTAAGGTCCATTCCAACCCAAACCATTCTGTGATTCCAGATCAAGAACAATAGCAAACACTCTAGATTGGGACTAAGATAGAAATATTGGAGTCTGCGGTTTTATCTGTGGTGATGTAGGTGTGTCCATGTGGTACCTTGAACTGAAAAAACAAAGACTCCCAGCTTGGCAACTGGGCACACTGTCATAGCCGTGGAGGAGGTTGTTTTGTTCTTAACCTTCCAGTGGGATTTGAATCTTGGCACCAAGTGAAGAAAAGCTTGTGCAATAACCAGTGGGTTTCCTAGCACCTTCTCTCTTCCCCCTCTTGATTTATAACAGCCTTCAAGATCAGAGGTTCGTTTATGATTGTTTTCTGTTCTTTGAACAGCTTCCACCCCCTCACTCTTTGTCTGATCAAAAACCCCATGTTGTTTACTTACTGACATAGGTCAACGACAGCAGGGAAAAAATTGGTGACTAAGGCAATTAATTGCTGCCAGGACAAAGCTTGCAGACTGTTTCTCAAAGCGTGAGCTTGACAGCAAAGCCTTGGGCTCAGGAAAACAGAGGTTGTCTGTATTGATAGAGAGATCTACCCTTCTCAGGCTGTCCTGCTTCCTTTCTTCCCTTCCTAGTTCCAGACAAGTGCTCTAAGTGGTGTGTGGGCAGTTTGTGTTTGCAGAAATTTCCTCAGATTGGTGCTGGAGACACTTGGTTACCAGAGAACGGATCCTGCTGGAGACCTGTGCAAGTTCAGTGTAGATCCCTGGTATACTCAAAGAATCTCTCCTGTTCATCCTCTGCACATGACTGAATTTTATTTCTCAGGTCATTACTTCCTTTTAGGAGCCTTATGCCATTACCTCTATGTCTGAGGAAGTTGAGGTAGTGGTGGTTCAGGTCACATCCTGATGTCCTTTGGGGTGGTTGCTGTAAAACTCTCTCTGTGCAGAGTGTGCAGGCAGCAATACCTGGTTTGTTCCTCTTTCTGGAAAACAGCTAAGTCTTGGCATGAAAGCAAAGTCTTGTTTATTACCACGGGCTGAGCTCCATCTATCCTCAGCAGAAGTTAAAAATGTTCTTTAAGTGTTACAAGCTGTTTATTCTACTGGAGGACTTGCTGCAAGAACACAAGATGTTCAGACCTGTCTGGGCCGTGTGAGGCCAGTGAGAATTAGGGCTCTTGTCTTGTGTCCTGTGAAGCTGAGGTGCAATAAAACCTGATATTGATACTGACTTTCTTTAGGAAGTGCTTTGATGTCTACTTGTGAAAAGCAGCAGTGTGGACCCAAGTGGATTGGGCCTTTTTAAGAGTCTTTTCTTCTTCTCCAGTGATTTAGCAAGTCCCTATCAAATCCACTCACAGCCTACCCATAACTTGTGTTCTTCAGTTTTGATACCACCTGAGATTATCTTAGTTCAACATTGTACTTAGTTTTTTATCTCCTTCAGGGATATTCAAGTGTTTCTGTGGGTTGAACATATTTTTGAGAGGGACCTTTCTATTGGTGCTAATCATTGGTATTTGCTGGTCCTGGAGAAGGGAGAATCGTATGATGTGAGTCAGGCAGTAAGCCTACACTGAGATCTTTGCATCTTGATTTACTATACTCAAAGTCCTGAATTTTTTGTCATTTATCCTGATTTTGGTTCTTCAGTAGAACAGTCTTTTCTTCAAACTCTTCAGGAAGCTCTAAACAAAATGTAACTCATTCACCCAGGTGATCCAACAAGCCTTAGTCTTATCATTGTGCTTGGAAACGTTTTGAAATACCATAGGCAAGAAGCACTCATGCTGGTGATGAATGAGAAGCCTTAACAGTGTCTGTAGAGTTGTGTTTTAAATCCTGATTTTAGTGGTAAGGGATTGTTTACATCCCTCAAGCAAATCCCTGTACTTTCATAGAATCATAGAATGTTTTGGATTGGAAGGGACCTTAAAGATCATCTGGTTCCACCCCCCTTCTATGGGCAGGGACACCTCCCACTAGACCAGGTTGCTCAGTGCCTCATCCAGCCTGGTCTTAAACACTGCCAGTGATTTGAGGGGGCATCCACAACCTCTCTGGGCAACCTCTTCCACTGTATCACCACCCTCACAGGAAAGAAATTCTTTCTTAGATCCAGCCTGAATCTACCCTCTTCCAATTTCTGCACAGGTCTGTTACCCTGCGAAGTTACATTGCTGAAGTACTCAAAAAGTAAGCACAGAATTTATATTAAAGGTTCTGCTTCCTGAGATTTTGACTTGTTTCCTCTCCCAGCTGGACACAGTTTGTGTTGCAGACTTCAGCTCTCTGGTACCTGAGCCCATAGCATTTTTCCAGAGCAGGGGAACTTTTGTCTTTGAAGGTTTCCAGCACAGCCAGTGTGGTATGGACACACTGGTGTCATGTGTCTCAGCACCTCTCTGGAGCTTTCTTCTCTTTTTGAGTCATCTGTTTGTTTAAATTTCTTTGGTGATGAAAATTAAAAGCAGCGTCTAACAGTGTGTTTTCTGTCCACTTGACTGGTTGGGAGGGAGACTGAAGTCAGGGGCGTCACCAGGCAGCTGCCCAGGATGGAAGAGATGTTGCTGCTGCTCAGCCTTACCCTTGTTTGGTTTGGGAGGGGGTGTCTGAGCACAACCACACAGAGGAAGATCCAACACTATTACTCATAAAGTTCTCATACTTTGGAGGTGTCTTTTTGATGATGCAACCTTTTATTGTTCTGTGAGTGTTTCATTCTTCTCCACACTCCCTTCAGGAGGAAGGTTGTGTAGTTTTTGTCTGTCAAATTACAGCTAGTGATTTCACAACTTTAATTTTCTGCAAATCTTTGACAGCTGTTTTTATTGCTCTGAATTTTTTCTGTCTATTTTAATACTTGCCCTGCACAGCACTTGGTGAGGGCACAGATAGATGGTTACAGCCTGTTGGGTCTTCACAAGCCCTGGCCGTTTTGCAATCTTTGACTGCTTCTAGAGAACATGTTTATGGATTTTCTTGGTTACTGAAACATCTCTGCTTCCTTCTTCCCCACTTCTTCTCTGTGGGGAAGCGGGGAGTGAGCAGTGCAGTAACACACAAACTGAAATGGTGATTAGAATTTCATACCATGTGGTGTTTAAAATGATTCTGCACATGATTCATTTACATTTTAAAGCAAAGAGGACAGGGCAGGGGAAAAAAATCAGTTCAAGTACTAAAACCTGCCAGGGGCACAGCATTTCCCTTCCCTAACAGAATGCCTGCCCAGCTCGAGACAATTGGAAATGGAAAGATGTTGTCTGTGCCCTCAGGCTCTCACTCAGAACTGCCTTAACTTCTTGCTCATGGAATGGTTTTCCCAGCATGTTAAATGCATCATGTTTGTTCNGCTGCCTTAACTTCTTGCTATTTATTTCTGTTCATGGAATGGTTTTCCCAGTATGTTAAATGCATCATGTTTGTTCTCATGGACTTGAAACAGCTCTTTAAGACATAGACAGATGACTGCCATTCAGATGTTTTTTAATCTGATGAAGATGACAGCTAACACTGATCTCTGGTACCTGAAACTTCTAAACCATTACAAAAATGCTGACTTTTTTCCTGGTACAATTCTGTCCTATCTTTCTCTTCCAGCACAGTTCATCTTGTCTAAAAAGTCTTTACAAATCTACTTAGAGCTATGCCAGTAGAGGATCTCCTGCCAACAGACTTAACCTGGATTTTGGCTTGCACTTCCCTTCTCTGTGTTTTTTTCCAGCTGAATTCCAACACATTTGGTAGCCTTGGGATGGGTTGATCCTCAGGTACTTGGCTGCTTGGGTTTGTGCTTTGAGATGTTCTTGCCTCCCTGCCTGGTTACTCCTCTTCTCTCAGCTTCTTTGAAAGCCTTGACTCCTTTTGAGAATAGCCCATGGTGACTCCAGGATCTCCTTCTTATGTGGTAATAGCTCATTTATAGCCTGTCATTCTTCATTCAGAATTCAAATTATTTTCCCCCAGTATGCATTAATTTCCATTTCTTGACTTTGTATTTCACCTCCCATCTTATTACTCAGTCACAAGGCTCTATAGAGATCTTTAGGTAGAGATTTAGTTTTTGAATTCTTGGCTCTGTACAGCTCTTTTTCTCATCATTCAGCAAACTTTGCCACCAGTATAACTAATGCACACTTTAGTGTTGCATGCACTCTAGAAGTTTCTGAGCCTCATTGAACTAAGTGCTGAGCAGACAGCATGTGAGAAGTCTTAAAGAGTCATAGAATGGTTTGGGTTGGAGGGGACCTTAAAGATCATCTAGTTTCAACCCCCCTGCAGAGACACCTCCCACTATACCAGGTTGCTCAGTGCCTCATCCAGCCTGGCCTTAAACACCTCTGGGGGGTGGGAAATCCACAACCTGTCTGGGCAACCTCTTCCAGTGTCTCACCACCCTCACAGGAAAGAACTTCTTTCTTCTCTCCAGCCTAAATCTCCCCTCTTCCAATTTTGCATCCATTACTCCTAGTCCTGCCATCCTATGGACCTGGTCCAACAGCTTTTCTGTAGGTCCCAGCCTTTCTGTAGATCTCTTTCGGGTATTGAGAAGCCACTCTGATGCCCCCTCTGAGCCTTCACTTCTCCAGACTGAACAACCCCAGCTATTTCAGTCTGTCCTCAGAAGGGACCAGCCCTGTCATCATTTTCCTGGTCCCCCTCTGGACCTGCTCCAACAGCTCTGTGTCCTTGTGCTGGATCTCTGAAGGGATCAAACACCAAGTTGAATGGCTCTGCAGGAACAATGGGGGCAATTAAAGCAGCCAACAGCCATAGACAGAAGACAAGGGAGTTTGTAACTCAGTTAATTTCTTTAGATATTTATCCCCTGTAGACATTTGGAGCAATGATTTGAGGCCCTAATTTGCACTGCTTTTGAGCTTGTTTGACACCTTTCACACCAGTGACTCCATGGAATGACTGTGACATTACTTTAGAGTGACCTGACAGGGGATGTCTGTGGGATTGTGGAAGACTGACTGTGACCCTGGGTTTGACCCAAGTGGTGACCCACTCTGCTTTGTCAGTGTCCTGGCTCCTCTTGGAGCTCTGGCCTTTCTTTTGGGCATTGATCTGGCAGCTGGATGTCATCTCTGAATTCCAGGCTACAGTCTGAGCCATAGAGAACTCACTTGCTGAACAATTTCTCCTGTTTTTCTTGGGTCTTGGAAGAAGTTTGGTGCTTCTGCCTTTATCATGGGCTCTTTTTTCACAGCCTGAAGAGACAGATTTAGAAAGAGTGTTTTGGAAGAGCACTGTTAAAAATAATACTGGCTGGCAATTTCAAGGCTGAAGCTTTGTGGGTTGTCTGCATTGACTTACTTTTTAAAAAAAATAAAATTCTTGATATGCATTTTCTCCTTTGAGTATGTGTCTAGATAACTTTATTCAAAAAAATTGAGAGAATTTACAAAAAAGCTGCTTCCTTTCACTTTCTTAGAAAAGGAAGCAAATGAAGCTTTGTGTCATTGCCTCTGAATGTGGTAGACCGGGTAAAAACCTTTGCTGCTTGTTGGAAGATTGGCCACAGTTACAACTGGAACACTGTTTTGCTCATGCTGTCAGCTACAATATACAGGAATACTGCTTTTCCAGTTCATCATTAGTTAACACTCGGATTGGGTGAGTCCTAAAAGCAAAGTCTGGGAGAATGAGAGGAGTCAAAGGTAGCTTTTCCTGTAAATGTATCCTTAATTAATACAAGAAACTTAACCCCCTCTCTGTGCTTAAGGGAAAGTTGATAGAAGGGGTTTTTCGGTGTGTTATTTTTTTTTTTTAATTCAGGCTCAAGGCTCTTAATCTGTCAGTGTGTGTAAAATATGGGACTGATGTGCAGACACAGAGGCAGCATTACAGTGTGGGTTTTGGACCCATCTGGAGATGGAAGGGCTTTGGAAATGCTGAGGACTGAAATGTGTCCCTCCCGCCGTGCTGTTTGAATGGAGCAGGGCTTGTTCTCCTCCTCCTCCCCCTGCAATCCCCCTGCCACACATGTTCTCAATTACTGCCTGCACTGAAGCTGCAAACATTTCTTGTGCATCCACCTTTCTATATGGAAAGCTGGAAATAAATTTTTGTGATTCGTGGGAGAAACATCATGTGTTACATGCTGGGAAAATGGTGTTTATGGTTCCTGCAGGGAAACAGATTATCATAGAATGATAGAATGATTTGGGTTGGAAGGGACCTCAAAGATCATTACAACACCCTTGCCATGGGCAGGGACACCTCCCACTACACCAGGTTGCTCAGTGCCTCATCCAGCCTTCCTTAAATGCCTCAAGGGATTGAGGGGGCATCCACAGCCTCTCTGGGCAACCTCTTCCTGTGTCTCACTACCCTAACCCTGCCTGAGATCCTTCTTCTCTCCAGTCTAAAACACTCTCTTCCAATTTGCGTCCATTATTCCCAGCCCTGCCATCCTGGACCCTATTAAAAAGTCCTCCCCCAGCCTTTCAGGTATTGAGAAGCTCCTCGGAGGTCCCCCCTGAGCCTTCTCTTCCCCAGGCTGAACAACCCCAACTCCTTCAGCCTCTCCTCAGAAGAGAAGACGTCAATAAGCTTCATCAATTCCAGTCCACAATGCTTTTGATGCTTCTTCCCTCCTTCCTATGTATCTTGAAGCAATATAGTAAGAACCTCTTGCTCTCCTTGGGTTTCTCCTGCCTTTGAAATAAAAAGCATATGCTCTGCAGTCTGTATTTTTCACTGTTGTCCACAGAATAATCATTGGGTTTTGGCTGAACACAGTAATAGCTGCTATGTACCCCAAGTATTTGGGTTTGGATGTGCAGGAGCACTGCACTTAGGAAAACTCAATTGTGTTTTATGCTTGGTGGTATTTCAAAGTCAATATTCCGCAGCAGAGGGCATTAAAGGAGTAATATAAGAGAGAATCTAATTGATGTATAGTGCTTGGTTTGGAAGGGGAAAGGGAGCAGGACTTACTCTTCTTCCCAGTGTTTGCATTGCCTTCATAGGATAATTCTTCTGAGTCCAGTGGGTAAAATGCACTCTCCAGCCTTTGTTGTATATTAAATCATGCTTTGTTGTCCTCAGATCCCACTCTGTAACGTGCTTCTCAGTTCACATAATTTTGAGGTCAAGGAGAATTCTCTGATGTATTTCACTTCTCTTCCTTGTGATGAAAGTTCAACTCTGACAGGGATTGGGGGATACTGTTACTGTAAAGAAAAAGTTTTTAAAGCGCAGTTACTTTCTGCTTAAATAAATAATGGGCTATTTCAAATGGAATTAATGAGTTGGAAGGCTCTTGTGTGGATAAGTCAGCTCACAATACATGGGCTTTTAAGAGTGCTGGCAGGCTGGGATAAGAGAAAGAAGGGGAAAAGGTGTGTCTGGCTGAATTAGTTAACTGTTAGATAATAAGTTAATCCTTTTCCATTGCAACTTCCTTTTTTCATTTATTGCTCCAGCTTCCCCTTTAGAGATTTTATTACTGCTTTCCCTCCCAGAGCAAAGAACTCCTGCCATTTTGATGTAATCACTTGTTGGCCCTCTGTGGAGATTTGAAAAATTACTTTGCTGTCATTAACAATGATAAAAGTGTAAACAGTATTGTTAAAGATCCTTTGGGAGGGCATCAAACCACAAGGAGCAAAGTGAAGTACTTGAAGAAGAAGTGATTTGCACTTTTGCCATTGTCCTCAGAAGAAAATTAGTACAGCATTGTAGCTTCATCACTGCAAATATGATTTTTTGCAAGTTTGGGGATTCAGATAGTTTTGCTGTTGCTTTGTTTGTGATCTGCTGGTTCAAAATGAAAAAAATAAAGCTGGAGGAAAACATCAGTAGAGCAACAGCAAAGAGATGCCTGGGATGCTCATTTAGTTCCCATTAGCACAGTAAATGAGAATGTGATGAGGTTTGGGTTGGGTTTATATCCCTGTGCTTTGCAACAGGGATGGGTTTAGCTCTGGATCAAAAATGGAAGCTGAGTCAGAGGGCCAGTATGGAGCAAGGTGTTGGAGTCCCTGGAGCTGGTAACATAACTCTGGGAGTTTCAGTGTGGGTTTTTTTAAAGGAGAGGAGAATCTTGTATGATTTTTCTTATTTGTAGATACATCACGGTACAAATCAGTAGACTGAAGCAATTCTTGATGTAACTTACAAGTTTGCCTCATAGAAGAGAACCTTCCTTGCTGCCCTTAGGTCAGCAGCAAGGGCCACAGCCTCCTCAGCTGACCTCCTGGCACGTGCAAACATGTGCAAAGAACCCTTTTGAGGGGCTGGATGTGGTGGCCCAGCAGGTATGATGCTGCCTTTGCCTTGGGAGAGAGCAGGTCCCATCCCACCAGCATGGAGTCTAGGGAAGTACAGGATCTGGCATAGTGATTACAGCCTGGCTTGTGGCTGTCCTCACATAGTTGGCTGTAATGGCTGGAGGAACCCATTATCTAAGGCTGCTTTATCTTTTGAATATTTCTATTATCAGCTGCTCTCACATCTCTTGGGTCCATGGCTGTGATGCCCTTTTACGCTACTGGAGTCTTAGTCCCTTCTCTCAGCTGTTCCAAACAAAATGCTTCATGAGGAACAGAACGATGGTAAAATCTTGTTTAAATCCAGGGTTTAGATTAACAGAGGAGAATGTGCACAGAGGCCCTGGAGGCAGGTTTCCATTCTCCCTAAAGCACTCTGGGCTGAAAGCAGGACATCTTGCTCTCTTTGCACGTTAATAATTATTATGATTCCTGCTAATCATAGAATCACGGAATGGTTTGAGTTGGAAGGGACCTTAAAGATCATCTAGTTCCAACCCCCCTGCTATGGGCAGGGACACCTCCCACCAAACCAGGTTGCTCAATGCCTCATCCAGCCTGGCCTTAAACACCTCTAGGGAGGGGGCATCCACAACCTCTCTGGGCAACCTCTTCCAGTGTCTCACCACTCTCACAGGAAAAAACTTCTTTCTTTTCTCCAGCCTAATAATGGTGCCTGTGTGTACTCTAATACAGCATAACCACTGTGTGATGATTTGCCTTGGTAGCTTGACCAGAGTTTTTTCTTGCTTTCTTTCATTGCATGCCTGCAGATAGTGGGGAGATGTCAATATTGGAGCCACAGCTTCTGTTACAGTTATCCTATCTCCAGCCTAAATCTCCCCTCTTCCAATTTGTATCCATTACTCCAGGTCCTGCCATACTCTTGATCCTATTAAAAAGTCCTCCCCCAGCCTTTCTGTAGCCCCCTTCAGGTATTGAGAAGCTACTCTGAGTTCTCCCCGGAGCCTTCTCTTCTCCAGGCTGAAGATCCCCAACTCCTTCAGCCTGTCCTCAGAAAGGAGGTGCTCCAGCCCTCTCATCATCTTCGTGGCCTCCTCTGGACCCGCTCCAACAGCTCAATGTCCTTCTTATGTGGAAGGTTCCAGGTACAATGATTATAGTGGATCAGCACAGCATAGACAGCACCCCGTCAGTGTTTCATACGCTCACAGCCAGTTTGTATTCAAGGCTCTTGATACAACTGATGCTGGAGTTGGCTCCTGGAGACATCAGCTTCCTGCTGTGGACACAGACATGGGTCTGGCTTTTTCACTTTGTGCTGTGGCTCACCTTCTGCCTCAGCTTGACTTTCGTTTGTTTTATCTACTGCCAGGCCTCCAAGAATTTCCTTTTGATGCAGAGTGGCCAGTGATTATTTTTTTATGAGTCTCCTGGCTTTGTCCTGGTAGTCCTGCCTCTCCACATCACCCTGGCAGGAGCTACGGAAATGTATCCAGAGCCCACAGTGGAAAGCTGGATGTGGACAGATCAGCACAGTCCTGATCAGTCCTGTGTGATACAGAGACCCACTACTGGTGTTATTTTAGATGAAAGCATTACAGACAGATTTCTGTAAAGAAAAATAACCTCTGCTTTTGACCTTTGCTTGTTTTCAGCTGAGTGATGCTAGTGTTGGGTTTGGTGAAAGTTGGAAGGGCTGAGCAGAGGCTCAGTACAAATCACTCAGGATTATATTCAGTGACTTGAATGGATAAAACACATGTTTCTGTGGCTTTTTAATTAAGGAAACCATAACAATAAATCCTGCGTTCTTTTTGGTTGTATTTCTGTGGACGTTACAAGCTTGTTTTTTGCTTTGTCTTGTTTCCTTCTCCTGCCTCCAGTTCAAATTTGTATTAGATGACTTTCCCTGAAAGTTCAATTTTGAAGCTGCTAAATTTTTGTTCAGAGGAATACTGAAAATCACTTTGATTGAGAAGGATGACCTGTTATTGACTTCCCTTTGTTTTTAGGGTAAACCAGCTGATGTTTTCTATACTGTCAAGAGACTGTAGGATCTGTAGTTCAGCTTGAAACTACAAGAAGTGATTTCCTGGTTTTGCTTTCTCCAGAATCCTGATGAGCACCAGTATCCAGTTCTGTGAAATATCCAGTAAGAGTGCCAAAACATAAAGAAAGGTTGCCCAGAGAGATGGTGGAGACCCCATCCCTGGAGACATTCAAGGCCAGGCTTGCTGAGGCTCTGAGTAGTTCTGATCTAGGATCATCAGATCATAGAATGGTCATTTGAAAGCCCTCATCCTCCACCACTGTGATATCATCTCCTAGGATATCTAACCTGTATGTGCTTGGGAATTCATGAAGAGAATGTGTAGTCTCATCCTGGCATGGTTTTCCCCACACTGTTGATACACATGGCTTTTTCTCATCTAGTCATCTCCTGTTCCTCAGCCTCACCTGTTTCACAGGGGCTCAGCACCAAAGTCAGCAGGACCTTCTGTCCTGTCTTGTCAAGTGTCCTGTCTTATCAAATCCTTCAACAAGACAGTACTAGAAATCATAGAATGACAGAATGATTTGGGTTGGAAGGGACTTTAACGATCATCTAGTCCCAATCCCCCCTGCCATGGGCAGGGACACTTCCCACTACACCAGGCTGCTCAGTGCCTCATCCAGCCTGGCCTTAAACATGTCCAGGGATTGAGGGGGCATCCACAATTTCTCTGGGCATGCAGGGGGTTTGGACTAGATGTCCTTTGAAAATTGCTTTCCATTCTCTGATTCTATGAAGGGCAGTGTAGAGTGGGCACAGACCAGCTGCAGGCTCCTGTCCTTGTGCTTTGCACCCTTGGGTGCCCTGAGGATGCTGACAGGGTGCCCTGCAGCCTGGAGTCCCAAAGTGCAACATAAGTCATTTGAAGGTAACTGGGTGACACTTCTCAGTGTGTGGAAGGAAGGTCTTCTGCCAAGCACCTGGCATTTGCATCATCTGGGCAGTGTCCAGAGCAGGAAAATTCAGATCCAGGTTTTAGATTCAGCCCTATTCACTAACATAGGTGGTGAGTGGTGACGTTCCAAGTAAAAATTGCACAGCAGAGCTTGCCTGCTACTCCTTCAGACCCAGGAAGCAAAATCTGTGCTAAGAATAACTTTTAATTACATCAGGTCAGTAAATTACAGATTTCTGCCCAGCACAAGCCTTGGCTATGGGACATACATTAACTTGCAGTATGTCCTCACCTAAAGACACTGGTTTGTGTATGGTTCTCTTTTAAGAACCCAAAAGAAAAAAATTTCTTTTTTAGTTCATTCAAGGGACAAATGAACAGACCAATACTTGTACAATCTTAAACTGCATTTATATTTCCTGCATTGCATCTCTGTTGAATCCCACAGACTTTTCCTGCTGGCATTTGTGCTGGGATGGGAAACCAGTACTGGTTCATCAGATGGAGTGGCTAAATGGACCTGCACTTGGTCAACACAGACCTTTTCATTTCTTCTGTGGTTTCCTTCAGTAAGATGAGCTTCCCCCTCCATTCTAGCACGTAACATGTCTTAGTTTCTTCACATGGTGTGTTTTCCTGCTACTCCTTCAGTGTAGTTTTAGTTTCTCTCTTCACATTGGGACAAAATTCATTGCTACTCAGAAGTGGAGATAAAACAGATTTCCTTGCAGAATCTTCCTAAATTAAATGATGGAATCTGTTGAAGCAAGTTGCATGTTGCTTTCTAATTGGTTGTTTTTAGGAGGTATTGTAATAATGCTGTCATGACAAATGAAGGAAGATACTTTTGCATCCCAAGTATTGGTGTTAAAATGCAGACTGCAAGCACTGTGCTTTGACTAGTGAAAGCATCAGGGTTTGGGCTTTGATACTCACATGAAACAAACTCCAAATGTGTGTTTGCAGAACCAAAATAATATCTCCTGTCATTATGTTGCAAGATAACTCTTGAGTAGTGTAGCTATATTTAATCTGAGGCTTGGAAGGTCTGGATTGACCAAGTCTGACTGCAGAAAAATAGAAATAATCTCAGACTCACTGGTTGCTGTTGTTTCAAGCTCCTGCTAATCTTTCCTTTACAGCAGTAATTTGATTTGCATGGACTCTTGTATCTCAGACACATGGAACTGTTCAGATGATGACCTGACCCCCAGTTTGATACTGATTTAATTAATGAAAACAAATACAGTAGACATCCAGTGGACATTTTTTTGAATAATCCTTATTTATTTTCACTGTGTGTCCTGGCATTATCAGTGAGCTGTACTTGAGATTGGTATCTCAAGTACATCCCCATCTGTTTATTTCTTTTATTTTCTGTATTGCAAGTTATTCTTTTTGTTGTTTGTCTTGATTTCTGTTCCTTCGGGGGACTGATTGCTTTTCTATTTTTCTGCTTTCAGTTGTCTCAAAGTTCAAATAAAGGCTCAGATGACTTTGCTGGCTTTGCAGAAATAACAAGGAGAGGGGTTGACTGGGTTAAATTTGCACAATGTAATCTGTAGTTTAAGCTGTCATTATTATTATTATGGATTAGAAAAGACCATCGTGGTTATCACATTGGTACCTTTGGCATAGCACAGACTGTAGGGACTTCCCTGGATTTATATCTGTTGGTGAATATGTGCTTTCCTTGGCCACAAATGTGTTAGTTTTGCTCTGTGTTGGCTTTGAAAATGATTAACTTTCTGTAATGAACCGAACTCTGCTATCACAGCGACTCTTGAGGCAGTCCCTTATTGTATTTACTAATGTCTCTGTCTTAGATCTGAGCACAACTAATGACTGACTGGAAGGAATGTTGCTGTTGTCCTTTGACCCTTTCCAACAGTGCTGGGACATCTTTAGTGTTTCCCTTGGTAGGGTCAGTAGTGCAGGGTTTGTTTTAAACTGCTTGTATGAGTAGTAAAGCTCCTTTTAACAGGGGAAAAGCCTTCTAATATCGGACTGCAGAGTTGAGGTACTGTAAGAAAGGTGATCCCACCACTTTCTGATCTGAGGCTTGAGTGGAAATTCAACTGACACCTATGGCAAGGGGCTTGTTTGTGCCTTTGGAGTTAAACTGAGCTGTGTTTTATCAGGCTGACTGAAAAGATGGCAAAGTATTTTGGCTAATAAACAAATATGCCATTCCACTGTTTGTGATTTTCAGTGCCATTTGACTCTATAGTCTTGTAATTAGTTGGGGTAAAGTACTTAACATGTTACACAAATATGTCAAAACGCATTAACAGCACAAGTGTTCTTTACTGATTTCCTAAATAAATTTCACAATATGTCAGACTAGAATCCACCTCTTGTCATTATTTATCAAACTGAAAGGAAGTGGAGATCACCAAGAATTAGATGATTAGCATGAGGCTGTCTTTCTCTGCTAAGAATATATATTGTCATGATAACATAGTAAAGTGTAGAAATCCCTTCTCATCTAAAATGAGAATACAACCTGGAATAAAACCCAACAAATTATGCTTTTCATATTCACTCAGCTCAACTTTCTGCTCCCTTATTCCCATTCAGCTCAGTTGCCTCTTTGCAAACTTTTGGGTTACCTCCAGCCTTTGCATTTGAATGCCATTTAGGCATTATTTTGCTCATGAATGGCATTGGGCCATGGCTCCTGCCATGTGTGGAGGCCAGCTGCCCACCTGCTCCTGGGAAGGATCTTTGCCATGGAACAAACAGTTCTGCAACACTTTGCTCCTGCCTCAGAAACCATTAACAAAGTGGTTTCCTTATGAATGAGAAGGCAGGACTTGTGGCTTCACAGAATCATAGAATGGTTTGGGTTGGATGAGACTTTTAAAATCATCTAGTTCCAAACCCCTGCCATGGGCAGGAACGCCTCCCACTACACCAGGTTGCTCAATGCCTCATCCAGCCTGGCCTTAAACACCTCCAGGGATTGAGGGGACATCCACAACCTCTCTGGGCAACCTCTTCCTGTGTCTTCACCACCCTCACAGGAAAGAACCCTTCTCCAGGCTGAGCAAACCCAACTTCTTCAGCCTGTCATCAGAAGGGAGGTGCTCCCGCCCTCTCATCATCTTCATAGCCCTCCTCTGGACCCTCTCCAGCAACTCAATGTCCTTCTTTTGTTGGGGGCTCCAGAACTGGACACAATAACTCCAGTTGGGATCTCACCAGAGCCCAGTAAAGGGGCTAAATCACCTCCCTTGACCTGCTGGCCACACTTCTCTTGATGCAGCCCAGGACTGGGTTGGCTTCTGGGCTGGAAGTGCACACTGCTGGCTCATGTTGAGTTTCTCCTCCACTGACACCCCTAGATAAGGGATAAAGGAGCTAAGAAAGAGATGGAGAGTCAAGGAGCTATTCTAGCCTTTTAGTAGAGGAGACAGCTGTCAGCTGATTTTTGTGCTTCCTTAAAGACCATTGTCTAGGCTGAACTTTCCAATGACCCACAGAAGTATCCCCATAAACCTGTGCTCTGTGTGTGACCCATAACCAATGGAAGTTGCATTCATTCCATTATCAATGCCCCTGTGATCTAGGCAGTCTGGGGATCAAAAGTCTTAAAGAGACCCTTCTGGTCTGAACCTGCAAGGGAAGCCCAACTAGTTCCCTTCCCTGCCTGCTGTCTTCTCCTGGGGAGACTGGGGTGCTGTTTGTAAACTGATTTATGGTGTTGCTGCATCCTATACATGCTTTCCTGGGTATTACTTCCATACACAGCGTAAGCTTTGCCGTTTCAAAGATCTGATCTAATAATAGACTGGTCTAGATTTGTTGCCTTTCCAGAGAAAGACATATGTTGTCAGGCAGTTGAAGTCAGCAGCAGTGCCGAAGTGGAAATGTGCTGAAATATGAAGAAGCCAGGAATCCAGAAGAATCTATCCAGAAACTAAAAATATTGTCTTCTTACATATGTGCTTTCCACACATACTTAGAGAAATACTTTTGTCTGATGTGTCAAGATGTTTAAAGGGCAATTCTTTAGAATCATAGAATGATCTGGTTTGAAAGGGACCTTAAAGATCATCTAGTTCCAACCCCCCTGCCATGGGCAGGGACACTTCCCACTCAGTGCCTTATCCAGCCTGTCCCTGAAGAACTCCACGGAGGGAGCATCCACAACCTCTCTGGGCAACCTCTTCCAGTGTCTCACCACCCTCACAGGAAAGAATTTCTTTCTTATATCCAGCCTAAATCCACTCTCTTCCAATTTGCATCAATTTCCATCTCTTTCTTGGCTTTAGTTTGATAATATAAGATGCTGTTGGCATCCAGCTTATTGATAACTGGAGGAAGAGGAAAGAGAAATGGCTGGAACAGCATGAATGGAAGAGATGTATAGTATAGTGCAGGAGAGGAATATGGCATTGAGGTCCTTTTGTCACTAATGGTTCAAGACATTTTTTGAGCTTCCCTCACAGTGGAACGTATCTGTGCTGCAGCCTGGGTTCTAGGGTGAGAACTTCAGTTTTGGCAGCTTGTGATGATAAGAGGATTTTCCATACTGTATTTTAACATGCAATGGTTGTGATTCCAAATCTTCATTTTTAGCTTTTCCCTGGAAAAATGAATGCATCAGTGGGTGAACATGCACCACAAGAAACACTGGTCTGCTCTGTGCTGGTGAAACTTCACTTCTGAATTCAGATGGCTCTGTGATGCTGACTTTATACAGAATAGCATTGAGGAGGAATTGGGCTTTGAGATGAAGACATGAGGTTTTGACACATGTTCTGAGCCAGCAATTTTGGGATTTCATTATTTCAGCTGTACATATCCCTTTCAGGTGTGTGCCAAGAAAATGGTCTTTGTCATACTTTTTCTGCTGGGATCTGTGTCTGCACACAGATGTGCATCACTGTTCTGAAACAAAATTCTGACATAATTTCATTGCAGGTCAGAAAATTTTTGGTTTTTTTTTTTAAACATTAATGTTTCCTCTTTCACTGTCTTCTCTTCTTAGCCAACATCGATGTGGCTAAGTGAGCAGAAAGCACTGAATTTTATTTCAGTGGCTTCTCCAAGGAATTAATCCACTAAATAAGGAATATTTACCTATTCTTGAGCAGTGTCCCAGGTCCTTCTTACCCACCTTGGGTCATCCCTGGCACAGGTAGCATCCTTGTAAGGTTAAGCAGTAAAAGAATTTTTGTGGCTTCTGTTTTCTGCTTCTGCTTCTCTTGGCACTATTCCTGGAGTGAGTTGAGTTGGTAAATGTGGCTGTCACAGTAGCTTATACAAATAACACAAAATAATTAAGTTGTGGTTTCTGTTGTGGTGGAGCCACTCCTGTATTTCATAGTAATATGTCCATGCCAGGAGAGACTGTGTCACACTTGACTGTTGTGATGGATGCTTCCAGGAAAACAGGATGGGTCCCTAAAGGCCAGTTGTCTAATACTTCTCATTTGCATGGAGGCCTGTTGGGTCACCTGGCAGATCACTCATGAAGCTACACGTTGTTTCTCCTTGTACTCCTGCTGAGGTGAGGGGGAGGGCAGCACCCATCTCATTTTTCTCCCTGTTGTTGGAGGAGAGAGCTGCAATCTTTGTTCTTTTCAGCCAGACAAAAGAATGCTCTGGCCACTCGTCTGATTCTCTAATCAAGCAAAAACTCATTTTTTTGGTATCTTGAGCCACCAAAATGGAGTTCTTGCCTGTCAGAAGCTCCAGAGACCTTGGGGCACAGGTGCTCAGCTGAGAGGCCCTAGTGGTCCCTGATTGCTGAGCCCTGTTGAACTGGGCTCCATGCTGAAATGATTCTGTGAACCCCTTTAAAATTTAGAAAATCATAGAATGTGTTGAGTTGGAAGGGACCTTTAAAGGCCATCTAGTCCAACCCCTTGCAGTGAACAAGGACATCTTGCACTAGTTCAGGTTGCTCAGAGCTTCATCAAGCTCAAGAGCCTGAAGAACAATCTTTCTTTCTCCAGCATTTAAAAGTATTTTCTGTAGGTTGCTTGAGATAAATGTGACAGCAATACAGTGTAATCCTGCTCTGTGGTCCTTATAATATGAGTTCTTCCTAAACTGCACCTGATTCAGCTTCCTAAAGGGGAAAAAACCTTCTGTGGCTTAGGCAGCAACAGAGTCCATATGCAGGAGCCCTGTGAGGGTCAGGGGGTCTGGGTGGTGCTGTGCTAAGTAAGGCTTGAGAAGGACATGCTCTGCTGAAGGTGAACATGAGCTTTCCAAATGTTGTGCAAACCTTTATGCTGGATAGAAGCTGGAGAAAGAGAGTTTTGGGGCTTTTTGTGTTTTTGGCTTTTCTTATTAGATGATGCTGTGCATTGTTGGTTGTTGCAGAATGGGCACAGGCTAAAGGGTTAACAACTGCTACTAAGTCTTATCAAGCCGGAGCCATAGCCTACAGGATGGCCTTGGAGCTCACCTGTGTCTTCGATGGTCTGGGAAAATATTGAGGGAGTAGAGAACAAGGAACAGATAACAAGGAACTTGTGTACAGCTGTGTTGGCAGAAGAAACTGTAAGGGGAGGGTCTGACATTAATGCAAGAATGTAACCTGTAACCAATCAGTATGCGAGTAGTTGGCATAATTAGCCATCACTGTATATAAGCTTGTCTGATGCTCTCAATAAACGGATTCTGGCAGATCACACTGATTGTGGAGGTCAGCCCCTTCTTACATCAGTTGGTGTGTGACAAAACAAAAAACCCAGCCTTTTCATATGTGCTATTAAACCTTCAGGCTGAGGCTTTTTTTTCTGTTTGTGTGTCTACAGTGGAAGAATCCCACGTCACATTTGGTTTGTATCTGGTATTAGAGGTGACATTGTGCTGGATGAGTTAGAGAGGCTGTGCTGCTCATGGTCTGTGGTGTCAAAAGATGAGCACAAAGTGGCAGTAAGAGGCTGAGAGGGGGGAGCACAGCCTCGTCCGCATGTGCTTGGTGGCTGCTACCACTTGCCTCTTCACTTGGAGCCCCCCAGGGAAAGGAAGCAGCTACTGAGGGGCTGCAGAGAGGACTGCGATGCTGTCTGCTGGTGGGAAAAGCCTCTGAAGCGCCAAGAAGAGATACTGGGACTTGATTCAGAGAGATTAGATGTCAGACCTCAACAAGGCAAGAAACTTGAGTGGTCAAATAGAGAAGATGGGTGGATGTGTGAGCCATGGGAAAGCTTTTGGGAGGGTGATGGAGTGAGAAATCAGTGGGTAAAGCCTTTAGCTTTGTGTCAGTGCAATGCAGCAGGTCCTGGGCTGTAGTGGAAAGCCTTAAGGGTAATTAAGAAAAGTAACTAAGAACTAAGTCATTAAAATAATAAGTGTTTTACAAGCTCTGTTGTGCACAGGCAGGCAGCAGGGAATGTGGGTCGCACAGTGTGAGCGGATGAGCCAGGAATAAAATCCAGGTCTGTCAATGCCTCAGGCCTGTCCCTGAACACCAAAACCTTGTTAGTCCTTTCTCAGCACAGCTTGGGTGGGGAAGGACCTCCCTTTTTAGGTGGAGGACCAGGCTCTGCTCAGTCCAGTGGCTAACCATGTTCTCCTCCCACTTGCCTTCACCAGGTGCAAGTTCTTCAGCCTCACGGAAACCCCAGAGGACTACACTATCATTGTGGATGAAGAGGGCTTCCTAGGTAAGTGTTGGTATCCAGCCTGGGGGTGGAGGAGGAAAACGTGTCATCTCTCACTGAGATGATAAGCAAAGCATTTGTAGAACAGGTCTGTTTGTCAGTGTTAGCAGTGCAGCTCTGAGAGGTGCTTTGATCACTTAAACACACTGTCTCTGCTGCTCTGCTCTTCAAGGTGCTCCACACATGGAATGTGAATATTTTAATGCTGGGAGAAGAGCATCCACGACTCTTAAAGAGCAGTTTAAGCATTTTTGAGAAACAAAGCTAAACTGTCTGTGTATCATTGTATTGAAATGAGCTGGGCTTTGCCTCTAGACCTCTACAAGCACGCCATGTCTTACTTCTCCAGCTTGTTCATCAAATCTCTCTCTCTAAAAGGAGCCCTTGGAGTATCATCCCCACAACCATCACACTCATGTGGAGTGGTGAGTCAGCTCCTTTGGCTCCTCACTGAGGGACTTTTTTTCCCCCTTTTCTTACACTTAGCTCTTTCCATATCAGATGGGCCATCTTTACCCATGGTGGCTGGAAGTTTCTCTCTGCCCAGGTCCCATGTGGAGCTGACTGTGTGTCACAGAAGGTGATTGGAATGGGCTTGGAAGCTACAGATGCTTGGCACTGGGCAAGTGCTGATAAGAGAGAAGGGTCTGGCTTTGTGGATGGAAATAGTTTGTAATAACATTTATCATGCAGGGAGGTTTTGTTTGGAGCCGTGTTGTTGAGGTGATGGAATGAGGAAGTGCTGTGCAGCTGCTATTATTTTTGTTCAATCCCTGCTTTCTGTGGTTGGAATTAAAAGTCTACACATTTTAACTGGTTTGGAGGAAATCTATTAAAACATGAAAAAAGAGAATTTCATTCCTGAATAGGAATTAACTGTCAGATAGCTACTTGTGACACTGTAATATTCAATAGGTTTGTAATAACCAAACCCTAAGGAGAAAATTGGAAACTGTTCCTTCTTTCATTTAGTGCAAAGTTTTATAAACAGTACCACTGCTGAATTATTCCCTTTTCAGTTTCAGAAGCACTCCTAAACACAGGATAAATGATTACATTTTACAATTCTACAGTGGTGCTAAACTTTTTCATAAAATAATCTCAAGGTTGAGAATAGGTGACTGGATCCTTACAGCTAGTGCTGCTTGGGATTTGAGAGTTGTGTGGTTTGACTGAAACTGTGTCACATCTTCTGCGTTTGCTCCCAGAAGAGGAGGTAACACACAGTGCTGCTGCCAGAATGTCCCTAGTTGCATTTTTTCATGGGGTATATGCTTGAACATTCTCTTACTGCTGTCCATAGCATCAGCTTTGTTACTGCCAGTGGAAGTGGAATCAAACTCAGTGGGATGCAAAGCCTCCCAGTAAGAGCTTTATTTTGAGGCAGAAATCACCAAAGTAGGAGAAAAGGTTTTATTCCAAGGGCCACAGCCCATGGCTCAGCAATCAAGCCAGAGATTCCCATTCTGAGGAGGGAGCCTGTGTCACTGACTGTGCCATCCCTTCAGGTTTGCCTCATCCACCACCATTGCTTCCATGCCTGACATATCCAAGGCCCTCACTTCTCTGCCTCTTTGGCACAAGGCTGACTCCTCAGTTCAATCTGGCAAGTTTGGATTGTAACCATCCCCATCCAACCTCTAGAAGCCACACTGCTCTTTATTTCTCTGTATATTCATAGAATCATAGAATGGGTTGGGTTGGAAGGGACCTTAAAGACCATGTAGTTCCAAACCCCCTGCTATAGGCAGGGACACCTCCCACTAGACCAGGTTGCTCAATGCCTCATCCAGCCTGAAAGGGTAAGCCTGAGCAGTGGTTTTACTCATTGGTAGCCAGGGGTTGTGTTGGTTGCTCTGTGTGTGTCACTGGTTGTACTTGGAGCAAATCCCAGCTCTGGCTAGAACAGTGTCCTTAAGGAGATGCATGTCCTTCTGGTGCCCCAGGTTATCTCTGTGAAGCAGACAGTGTGGCTGCTCTTCAAAGCAGCTCTCCTCTCTCCTTGGACTCTTTGGACTCTGTTACCTTGGCTCTTGCACACGCCTGGATTTACTGGGGGAAGTTCCAGTACCTGTGTGGCTTCTGTTGGGCTTTGGCAGCACATGACAACCCTTTTTTCCAAGTACACCACATGTGGTTGGAGTGTTAAAAAATGTCTTTGCAGGAGAAAAGATCGTCGTCCAGGAAACACATGGTAAAGAAGGAACACACTTAGGCCGTCTTCTACCCTGGCATGGCAGGAAGCCAGGTGCAAAACCCAGTTTGGGTAGTATTGTCACCAAGCCAGCAGCTTTATCTCCTTTTCTTTGTTCCGTGCTAGTTAGTGATGATCTTCTGGCTACTTGTTTGTCTACTAACAATGCCCTTTGGTTTTATGTCCAGCCTGTGGTCTTCTTTCTGAATTGTCACTACCACATCCAAAGCTTCCTCTCAGGGTTAATCCTGACCACAGCCTTCATTGTTGTGCTATCCATTCCTGATTTCATAGGCTATTTCATGGTCTGGAGGAACACAGGATCTATCATGTAGGATGTGTCATAGCAGCAAACAGACTCTGCTTCACATCACACTGGCTATAAATGTCCCAGGAGGAAGAATCTCACTTGATCTTTGTATGGCTTGTAATGAGTCCACGGACTTGAATCAACATCTGAACAAATGGCAGCATCTCACTTTCTTGCAAAACATCCCCAGTCACATCTGCCTGAAGTGGATCAACTGCTTCTTGACCTGACCCACCAAACACCAGGTTTAACTCAAGAATTACAGGGTAAATTTCCACTTTTAGTGAGCAGTTCAGGTAGCAACTCCAGCAGCAAGAATTGATTTTTTTTTCTTTTTGTAAATTCTCCAGGTAACTGGTGTTCTCCCATTGCTTACCAAACTCAGTGTAAGTTTCTGAAAGAAGGCTTCTCTGTGGAAAATTAGGACTTTTCTTCCTCAGGCACCTATATCATAGAAGCATAACGTTGGAAGGGACCTTCTAATGCCATCTATCCAACCCCCTGCAGTGACAGAGCAACCTGCATTAGATCAGGTTGCTCAAAGCCTCAGCAAGCCTGGACTTGAATGTCTCCAGTGATGGGACCTCCACCACCTACCTCTCTGGGCAACCTGTTCCAGTGTCTCACCAATCTCAGGGTGAAAAACTTCTTCCTATTGTGTAACCTTGACCTGCCCTTCTAAGCTGCACTTCAAAGCAATGGATGTGGTGGGAGGTGTCTATTGGGAGGTGTCCCTGCCCAAGGCAGGGGCATTGGAACTAGATGATTAGATGATTTTCCAACCCAAACCATTCTATGATTCTGTGATATGAATTTCTGCTGCAGCAGCAGTGAGACTGCCCTGTTAGCTGGAATCTCAACTTAACCAGGACCCTGCATATCACAAAAAGCACTGAAGGGAAAAGAATAAGCTGAAGAAATGTTGGCACTTTCAGCAATCCTTGAGGTTAACACTTCAAACACACTGACATGCAGTAATCATTCTTAACTCTTTTGTCAAAAAATAAATCTCCCCAGGCTTGTTTCCCTGAGAGCAGCAAGTGAGTCGGGCTGGTAAAGAAGTCATCATTTCTCTTCCCCAGAAAATGTCTGCAGTGCAAAGCCATAACCTGCTTAAGCATTCATCATGCTGGAAGGGAACAGCTACAGCCTAATTCTTTGCCTTAATTCCCTGGTGCTGAGGTGGGGATTAGATCTGCACAGAACCTTGTTTGTTCCACTGGCCGTTTCTTGGGATTTGGCCCGTTAATGAGGAAGAATTTTATTCAGCAAATAACATGAGGGGACAGTGCACAGAGAGCTCTTTTCCTGGCTGATGCTGAGATGAATTAGCAGAAGGAGCTTGGCCATGGGCCCTCCTGTGTGAAGATGAAGTGTCTCAGCCACCCGGGTGCTGTCCAAGCCATGTAAAATCCTCAACATTTATCACTTGCAGTGCAGCCAGCACGTGGCACACAAGTCAAATGGCTGCTGCTCCCTGAAATATAGGAATAGTTATTTGAGCTCAGTTTGGGTTTTTTCCCTGTGTTTGGCTGAAAGCAGGACGTGCCTCTGTGTGGTGCAGATACACCATCACCCATATGCTCTCTGTGTAATCTGTCCCTTTTTCAAAGGACATCAAGGGCACAGTTGTTGAACTTGCACCAACAGAGCTTTGCTGGTCTTGCTGGTCCAAGTAGTCTTCATTCATGGAAGGTTTTACCTTTCCCACACTGGAAGGGAAACAAACACCAGCACACCTGGAGGCCCCATATCTGTGCTGACATCATAATCCTATCCTGGAGTTGTCATCTGAATAATATAATGGAATCTGGGAGGAAGATGGGCAATCTACATCCCTCCAGGGGCACTCTCTCACATCACTGGTTCTGTACCACATATCCACAGAGTCTTTTATTGGAGGGAAAGGAATATTCTGTGGGTTTGTTGATTGAGTTGGCAGACACACATATTCCAGTTTCAAGGGAATTGGGGGTGACTAAGGAGAGCACATTGCCTTCTGTAGTCTGGTCTTCTTTCTCCTGGAACTGGCCACGTAGGTCACTGCAGCAGACCTTAGGTCCTGACTTATCTCTTCTGGGTTTGAATAAGAAATGAAAGGAAGTTTGAACTCAGTTACTGCAGTAGTGGTGGGAGATATCTCCTACCTTGGTGCAGAAGCCCTGGGTGAACATGGAGCAAGACTCTCCATGTCCCCACTCTGAGGTTCAGCAGCAAGACAGAGGTGACAGCCCTTCCTTTAACCTTCTTTGGCTGTCTCATCATGGTATCTCCATGGCATTTATAGAGTTTCCTGAATGAGGAGGCCCCTAATCTCAGTTCATACCTCAAAATAAATTGCCCAGTATGTTAAGAATAATGGAACTATTTGAAAAATCTCAACTAGTTAGGATGGCAGAGAGATTTTGTCAGAATTCATAAAATGTTGACCTCATTCTGATGAAAAGAAAGGATGAAAAGAAAAAAAGCCCTCCTGCTGGCAGCGCTTTTTTTGATAGCCATCATCCTCAGACAACCTGTTCCCTATCTGACCTTGGATTCAGGACCAACAGCTGCTTTAGTACCACACTGAGTCCCTTTTACAATAACATCAAAATGGTAAATTGCTTTCAGTGTCCTCTCTCTCATCCTGTATATAAAATGGGCAAGAAATCAGCTTATAAATAAGTGCAAGCACAGAGCCCATCTAGCTGGGAGCAGTCTGTAACTTTATTTTAAAGATACAGAAGGAAGCAAGCTAAAAGATGCATCTGGCTGGAGGAGGGAGTTGAGTATTTGTTCTATAACTATTTCTCCTTTAATTTTTTATTGCCCAGTGACTGGGCCTTTGTATCTCAGGCAGGGTGGCTTAATTTGCTTGCTGACATTTATAGCACTGAATTCCTTCCCCTGGCCCGCCAGAGAGCCTGCTGGTTGCTAGGCAGAAGATGTTTTTCTCTATTAAAACATGTTCACAATCACCCTCGTTTGGATCTCTGTATTGGGCTGACTACACCACCTCTGTGGTTTTTCACTTTTTGTTTTGGTTTGGGTTTTGTTGAGGAATGTGGTACTAATGACCTACATTCAAATTTAAAAAATGGGGATTGGACTACTGGATAATTAGGAATATGTGCTTGCTTGGGAAGATCTTTCCTGCAGTGCATTTATGCTTATAGAGATCACAGGATCACACAATGTCAGGGATTGGAAGGGACGTGGAAAAATCATCTAATCCCATCCCCCTGCCACAGCAGAAACACCCAGATCAGGTCACACAGGAGGGTGTCAAGGTGGGGTTTGAAAGTCTCCAAAGAAGGAGACCCCACACCATCTGTGGGCAGCCTGTGCCACAGTTGTGTCACCCTCATGCTGACAGTTTTTTCTTATATTTCTGTGGAACCTCCTGTGTTCCAGCTTGCACCCATTGCCCCTTGTCCTGTCCTTGGAGGTCACTGAGAAGAGCCTGACTCCATCCTCCTGACACTCACCCTTTACATATTTATAGCCATTAATGAGGTCACTTCTCAGTCTCCTCTTCTCCAAACTAAAGACACCCAGCTCCCTCAGCCTCTCCTCATAAGGAAGATGCTCCAATCCCTTCATCATCTTTGTTGCTCTGTGCTGTACCCTCTCCAGCAGTTCCTTGTCCTTCCTGAACTGATCAATGAAGGTGTTGAGGTCTGTTTTCTGCCTGGATTTCTGCCTTCTCCTGAGAGGCAGGAGGATTTGGTAATTAAAGCTTGTGGGGGAAGGGAAGAGAGGATGAGAAATATGTAATATTCCAAGGTCTGGTTTGTGTCACCTGGGGAAAGGAGCACTTCAGCTTCTGCTCAGAGCTGCTGTTTTGCAGATCTTGTGTTTGTAGCCTGCCACATAAAGTCTTGTGGTCCGATTTCTCTACTTGCTCCTATTTAAAGAAATACTGCATAAATAATACATATTTTTCACTGTTTCCTCCAGCAGATGGGTGTGTATCAATAGCTATTTTTGTTTTGTAGCCTGTGGTGAGGAAGCTCAGACATCTCTTCCTGAACCACTTGACTGGCCACGATTTCCTCCTCTGAATTTATTACGTCTTGGCTGCTTCCTAGCACTCTCCCAAGCCTGAGATGGATGAGCAGATAGGTACCATGGCTCACTCTTATCAGCCCACTCTCATAAATGCAGGGCCTTCAAAAAGCTTTTCTACCTGAAATGATGAAATGATTCACGGAAATTTTCAAGTTGGTCTCTAAAAGCAAGATGCATTTCAACAAGAGAAGGAGCAGCAGCCTTGCTTGTTTGTGTCACTAGACAGCATCGAGCATCTGAGTGGTTCCATCTGAGTGGACCATCTGAGTTGACCATCTGAGTTCTATAGTGGGTTTGGGTTTTTTTTAGGCAGAAGTTAGGGGGAATTGGTGGCTTTCATTCATTGCCTGGATCCGGAGCTATCCACACTCTGCCATGGTGGCAAAGGGTGCACCCTGTGGTGTCTTTCCTTTGTGTACAGTATTAAGCTGATGATGATGCCCTGGCCAACCATCATCTCCAGGCTTTTGGCCTGAGAGTCTCGGGAAGTCTCATTGGGGTTTGTGGCAGGGTGGGGAAACGAACCTTTGTCCATCTGCAAGGTGAAGGGAGAGGGAGTGAGAGTAGTGGGATGGAGTCCCCAGGTCTGCTGCAGGCTTTTCTCTTTGACCTTGGACACATCTCTCATTGTATCTCAGTTTCCTCATCGGAAAAATAGGGATAATCCTATTAAACCACCTCATAACAGACCTTATAAGGATTAATTAGTAAACATGTGGAAATGCTTTGATAATGTAACAGGCAAGGGACATGATAAATAATAATTGAGGCAGCTTCTGTCCCACAGGGTTCACTTTTACATGGGTACACTTCAGACCTGCTGAATAAATCATCTCTGCAGCAGAACAGATTGGAGATTATGGCAGGGAAAATAAATACCCTTTTATGAAAAAAGTTGTGTAATCTTTTAAAAATCTCATATCTTAGTATTTAATCTTGCAGAGGATTAAGTCTGCAACCTCAAGGTTACAGTCATGCAGCAGTTAGGAATTTAGTGGCTCCATCTTCAAGTCTTGTTTGAAATGTAATTATTTGTTCTACGCTGTCAGTCTGGGGAAATAGTGTCCAAAAAAAGGAAAAAAAAAGAAAAAATTGCTTGTGCTATTTTATTTGAAAATACAGAAGGAATTGAAAATGTGAATCCAATTCCATCTGTCATAGTATGGTTTGGGTTGGAAGGGACCTCAAAGATCATTGAGTTCCAACCCCCCTGCCATGTAGTTATTTTTTTTATTGTACTAGAACAGAAAAATGTAGAAAAAAATCTCATTTTTTGTGTTACTGGTTTTCTTCTTGAGAAGAAGGGTGAGGAATGAAGACAATCTGATAAAATTTATGTTTGTTTGTTTATAATATACTTTCCTTACTGAATGATAAAATGGACAG
>VZTY01001585.1:0-11287 GCA_013400935.1 Turnix velox
TTTTTTTTATTATTTATTTTTTCCTTCACTCCCCTTCCCCGTGACCCCGCAGTACGTTGAGGAGGGATTTGGAAGGAGCAACACGCTTCAGCCTGACTTCTGCAGCATCTTCTGCCCACACTGGAGCCAGGAGGAGGGAGGAGGAAGAGAAGGAAGGGGATGCCCTGCTTCTTCAAATGAAATTAATATGTAGTGTCAAAGAAAAAAACAAAACAAAACACCCCCATGTAATATAACGGGGCTGTAAGTCCCTTAGGATGTATATCCCCATGGATAATAGGGTGTCCACAGTCCAGCAGGAGCTGGCTGGTCACCTGGAACTCATCTTGGTTTNGGAGCTGGCTGGTCACCTGGGACTGATCTTGGTTCTGCAGAAAGCCCACAGGGGTGGTGGTCTTGGAGGTGCTCTTAAATCCTCCCAGCCTGATGCCCAGACTCCTCATCCTTAGATTTATCCAGTTCAAAACTGGCCATCACCTGGACCAGGAGATGCAAATTATCTCAGCACTTCCAGGGGGGTTTCAGGCTGGATCCCACACATGTCAGGGCCAGGATTGGGCCTTGTCTAATGCTCTGGAGTTGACCAGGATAGAATGGTTTGGGTTGGAAGGGACCTTAAGGATCATCTAGTTCCAACCCCCCTGCTATGGGTAGGTACACCTCCCACTAGACAAGGTTGCTTAATGCCTTGTCCAGCCTGGCTTTAAACACCTCCAGGTCATCCACAACCTCTCTGGACAACCTGTTCCAGTGTCTCACCACCCTCACAGCGAAGAACTTTCTTCTATCCAGCCAAAATCTCCCCTCTTCCAAATTACATCCATTACTCCTAGTCCTGCCATCCTGTGCCCTATTAAAAAGTCCTACCCCCGTGGCCACTTGTGTATGAGGCACAGATTTACCCCAATAACTCCATCGCACTGTCATTGCTATAGAGCTGGAATCCTGGATGTTTCTTTTGAGTCAGGTTCATACTCAGGGTCTGCAGGATAAGCCTTTCATACTTCAACTTTTAACACGAACTCTTCCTTCCTCCCCTCTTTTAATATTTTTTTCCCCCTGAGAAAGCAGCTACATCCTTTCCTGCCTTAATTGTATCTTTCTGGGTTGGATAAGGCATATCTCATTAGAGGGGGAGAGAGATTTAATGTGCACTTCAAGCTGCCTTCTCCACGCTACAGAAAAATCCCTAATCAGCAGAGTATGTATTTTGTATCTCTGCTCTTTGACATTCCCTCTTCCCTCTCTCATTAAAGTGTGAGAAAACAGTGTCAAGGACAAGAAAAACTAGACCTCTCTTTTGTTTATAAATACAAGGTATTTAGGTCCAGAAAATCAGCTGTTTTCACAGGCACATTGCTGAAACTGATAGTTTGGGGAACTTTTTCTTTTTCCAGCACATCTGCAGTGACGGGGTGGAGGTTACTTTATCCCTGCTCATCCCAGAGTGGTGACAAGTGATGCTGCCAGGGAGCTGCCTCTTCCTGCACTGCCTCAAACCGAGATAGTTTAGAGCAAAATACTAAGTTACCTATAATGATTTTTAAAGTTTTATTTCTAGAGTGAAAATGAAAGCAATAAGAAGTAAATCAAGTGTAAAGAATAGCCTGGAATTGTAGCTACTGCTGAATATTTCTTGAGTTCTGGAGATCTTTCTCTGCAAAGGATCTCCTGCACCTTGATGTTAATATTTGGCTGATTTTTTTGAGCTGAGTGGGATTCACTTTAAAATTCTTCCATCTCATAAAAAAACAGAGGTTAAAATGTTCTGATTTAGCTGCAGAAAATGCATGGTAATATGCATTTCATTATTTGGGAGGTGTTTTAATTCTCATCCATGTATTCAGGCCCACATACAGTCAGAGCTCTGCAGAACAGATCTTGCCCTCCTGCCCTGATGATGATGTCCACCCAGTTGGATGCACTGGTCCCAGCAGCCCCATGCTGAGCCACCACCCTGTGTTGCCTTGGTCATACCTTTGCTGTGACAACATCAGATGGCAGTGTCACCCTCTGGGAAAGACCCAGAAGGGCGTTCAAAGCTGCTCATCACACACAGAGTAAGTGGCTGCTGACAGATTTATAGGCTTTGGTCCAATTAAAATGCTGTTTATTGCCTTTAGAAGGGACCTGTTTGTTTCTAATTTTAGAAGCAATTTTGGGAAGTGACTGGCTTGGCTGCCAGTGAATGGTGAGCGAGACCTCAGTTTTTCCACTGGAGCTATTGTTGTAATTAATTACTAAATGTTAATAATAAGTGTATTAATTAGTATTATTAGTAAGTATATGGCCTCATTCTCCCACAGCAGGGCATGAATTCAGGACACCACCCAAAAAGCAAAATGATTTTGCTGTGACAGGTCTCAGCTTTGCTCCTCTCACTCCAAATGACATCTGCTTTGACCCAGACTGGATTTATCTCCAGTTTCTCCACACACAGCCTGTTGCTTTCTACCACTCCTGCTGCTCTTCTTCTCAGCTCTACCATCAGCACAGCAGGAGCCACCACCCAGCAAACACCTTGTTAGTGACAAAAATAACCCAATGCATATGGGTGTAAACATCTATATATTTATATTGCATGGGATGATTGTGCATGCCTGCAGGTGATGGCCAAGGGAACTCCCAAAGGAGTAGCTGACACTGATTTGGTGTCCACTGTCTGACTGTCTGGGTTTGACACTGTCATTCCTCACTGCCCTTCAACTGCTTCTCTTCTGATAGCTCAAGATTATGCACCTTATTTATTTATTTATCTCTGGCAAGCAGTGACTTGGATGAGTAAGAGGTGCAGAAATAGCAAATCTTGTTTGTGAGGTGAAACCAGAGCTGGGATCAGGATTTCTAAGTTCTGTTTATAAGTTGGTGCAGTTTTGTTGTGTGACTGTGGGAAAGCTGATCATAGAATCATCACATTGGAAGGGATCCTCAAAGGCCACCTTGTCCAACCCCCCTGCACTGAGCAAGGACATCCTGCACTAGATCAGGTTGCTCAGAGCCTCAGCAAGCCTGGCCTTGAATGTCTCCAGGGATGGGACCTCCACCACTTACCTGGGCAACCTGTTCTAGTGCCTCACCATTATCATGAAGGAGAACTTCTTCCTAATATCTCATCTAACCTTGCTCTGATCATCCTTGTGGCCCTACTATGAATCCTCTCCAAGAAGTCCACGTTCTTCCATTTCCCTCCTCAATTTGCCCTTCAACAGGTTCCATGCATCCATCTTTTCTCCATATCCCACCTCTATCTCTGCCCCCCACTAACCCTTTTCCACCACTTTTACCCCCAAATCCCAGACACCTGAGCTCCACTGGAGACTCCTCCCTTCTCCAGCTGTTCCCACTTTGCCTCCTCTACCCACTCTCTGATTTAACACCACCAGGAAGGGGAAGCAGCCACCATTTGCCCCCACCATGGGGCCCAAGGGATGATCTTCCTGGTGTCATCTCTCCAGGACGTCACTGGTGAGTTGCTGANCTTTTCAAAGTTTCTCCGTCCTGGTGCCATTTTGTGTTTCTCTAAAATACTAGACTATTCCAATTAGTGCATTTTGTTTGAAATGTATTTTCTGCTGCTCCTATAATTCAGCACAAACAGGTGCCCTTCAACTGAGCTGATAGGGAGACCTGGGAAGTTTCTAAGTTCTCTCTTCTCCTTGCTGNAAGCCATGGGTTCTTGAAAATTATGCCTTGAACAAAATCTTTTCAAGGTTTCTCCATCCTGGTGCCATTTTGTGTTTCTCTACAATACTAGACTATTCCAATTAGTGGGTTTTGTTTGAAATGTATTTTCTGCTGCTTCTATAATTCAGCACAAACAGCTGCCCTTCAACTGAGCTGATAGAAACTTCCCAGGTCTCCCTAAGTTCCATATTCTCCTTGCTGAGNTCCTATAATTCAGCACAAACAGGTGCCCTTCAACTGAGCTGATAGGGAGACCTGGGAAGTCCCTAAGTTCTCTCTTCTCCTTGCTGAGCAGCCCCAGCTCCCTCAGCCTGTCCTCATAGGAGAAGTGCTCCAGCCCTTGGTTCAGCTTCGTGGTCCTCCTCTACACCCTTTCTAATGGGTCCATGTCTCTTTCGTGCTGAGGGCTCCAGAGGTGGGCATGATATCCTATGTGGGGTCTCACAAGAAGAGAACAGAGGGGCAGCATCACCTCCCTCACTCTGTACAGCTCTTCTGTAGCACGGTACAGTTTGTCTTCTGGGTGAGTGCCCACCATGGGTTTAGCATTTCTACTACCTAGAATGTCAGCTTACCCCCTGTCTAGAAAACCAGGAATATGAAGCTATTGTAAGACTTGGCTATTTATTTGTGAAACCCTTCTAAAGCCCCTGGTGAAAGGGGCTGTAGAGCTGCCTGATTCCCTGTGGTTTAGAAAATAGACATTGATCATAATTTACCAAAGGCAATGACAGTAGGTTTTAGAAAGAGGAAGACCCAGCCAAAACACAAGATCTTTGTGTTTCCTGGTCTTGGAGAGGTTCACAAGCTGAATGCATCCTCTAAAGAGGAGAAGGAAAGGGTTTGACCCCTTTCTCCTGCCTGGTTGTTCTTAATCTCCTGCTGGACTTCCCTGAAAAACTCTTCTTGGGGTAATGATGGAGACCAGGACTCAGTGGACTCTACTTCTCCTTCCTCTGCCCTGAATCAGGATGATCCTTTGACTCAGGGCTGAAGGAAGAGGAAAGAAGATAAAAGGGAACTTAAATCAATCCTGACTTCTGTGTAAAAGCTGAGGCATTACTAACACCTTAACATCACCTTGACTGCACATTGTCTCTTACAACTTATCCATGTACAGAAGGACTTACTGGCATTCTGTTAAAAGTATATATTTCTTTTAGCCACACTGAGAAATATATTCTTTTAGCAGAAAACAAAGCATACTTTAGCTGAAATTAATTTTTTTCAAGTTATTTCCCACCTCCCTCCTTCCCCAAACAAGTAGAGGAAAGCAGGTATTTACTGAGAGGTTTTGAGTCCAGTAGAGAATTTCTGCTGAGATGTATTTTAAAGCTGTTTTTTTCTGCCTATGGCTAATTTTTTGCTTATGTCTAACACACAGTAGCTCCTTAGGAGGCTTTCTGCTGCAAATAGGATTATTACTGAAAAATAGAGGAATGTGAGGATGCCAGAAGGGAAAAATGTAATCTCACCATTTTCTTTTATTCCAGATCACTTGGATGGGCTAAGAGCCAAGAAAGTTAAAATATGAATGGATCCTACACAGACCACAGCAGATGGAAAAGATCTGAGTTGGGCTAAAAAAGCTTTTTGTTATACATTATACACTTAAGGGAAATCTTTTTCAGGAGGGCAAAGCATCAGGCAAAGGAGTGTCTCACTCTTTGGCCACATTTTTGTGATACTTAAAAGGAAAAGCTGTGAATTCTTAACACTGCCAAAGCCAATTGCATTACTTCATGGAATGCTGATTCTTGTATTAACTGGATGAACATTAACACTCAGAAACTCCTTCCTAAGTGATTGTTAATGCTTGATATAAAGAAAATAATAAATATGTTGAAGGAGCTTTCAAACCAGGATGTGTCTCTGCTACTGACTTACTCTCTACCCTTGCATAACAATTAAGTACCATTCAGGTACTGCTTATGCAGCCCTACCAAACATTAAGAAGGTGATCCCTGAAGGCAGGGTTCAGTGGAATTTGAGTATAGGACTCCTGTATAAATTTGACAGGGTCAATGTGGAAAACGTTCCTATGTAGCAGGAGGAATACCATGTAGGCAGGTGAATAGACAAGCTAATAGGTATCCTGTATAGAATCATAGAAGGGTTTGGGTTGGAATGGATCTTAAAGATTGAGTTCCAACCCCTCTGCCACAGGCAGAGACACCTCCCACTAGATCAGGTTTCTCAGTGCCTTATTCAGTGTGGTCTTAAACACCTCCAGAGCGGGGGCATCCATAACCTCTCTGGGCAACCTGTTCCAGTGTTTCACTACCTTCACTATAAAGAATTTCTTATATCTAGCCTGAATCTACCCCCTTCCAATTTACATTTGGTCTCCCCTTGACACTCCTGTCCTCTTGAGAGCAGGGGAAGTAAACAACGAGGGTGAAAGCACAGAGGTCCCATTTTCCTGGAGCAAAGGAAAGAACTTCTGCCACAGCAGCAGGAATTCACAGTCAAACAGAAGATGTTGGTTGGCTTTGGTAGGTAATAGGAGCATGTTTTCAGACCAGCTGGTGCCAACATCCCATTGCCAATGGGGTTCTGGGGAGAATCCACTCTTCTGGGCAGCATTAATGCAAAAAACCTATGGCATGCTCTAGGTGAAATGGGGTGAATTCTGTTTCCCAGCCACATCCCTCATATGGACTGAGGTCCCAAACTAAATCCCTTTGTAACACCCAGGGGGGACAAAAGTGATCCCAGAGGCTGGTAGCACACAGAACCCATGCAGTAATGATCTATTAAATAAAAAACAAGGTCTCTTTTTGTACTTAAAAAGTGTGGGATTAAATACAAACAAGCTCCAACTAAAGGGCCATTTACAAGTGAACCTTTCTGGGTGTGCTCTTAATGCCTCAAAAAAATCTTACTAGTAGAGAACTGTGGTGAAGACCTGTTCCTATCAAAAGCAAATCTGGATTAAAAGTTACTGCTTGCATTTAAATGCTTAGGAGCAATGATTATTTGAATCATTGAGCAGAAAGCTCAAGTAATTTCTGCCTATTTTATGGAAGGGCCTTCCTGAGCAGGTAGTAAGGGCATTCCCTGGAGCTTAAGGCTGAATCCTAGGGGCATATGGGCTCCATCCATCTTGGAAGAACTCAGACCCTGCTATGGATTCACTGGGGTGCAGCAAAGATCTACAAGGAGTTGAGATGTACATTTGGGATGCTTGGATTGGAGTCAAGGATATGACCAGGGTGACATTTGGAGATGATCAGGAGAGCTGCTGTGGAAGCTGTTCAAGAGCATCCCTCACTGGGGTGGTCAAGTACTTGCCTCTGCACTAGATGGAAGTGAAGCTTGTTAACTCCTGGGATCCTGTGTTTGGATATTTCACTGGACCCAAGTGAGATTTCCTGCCCAACCAGCTGATGTGTTTCATATATTAAATAGCAAAAAAATGCTGGTAGGCAAAATGTTCAACTTGCATCAATGTTATTTTGTCTAGTGGAACAACAGAGAACTGACCTGGATCTGTGGGAAGTTCTCTGAGTGGAGTGGAAATGGAAAAAAATTTTAATACACGGAAAAAAATCATCTTTTGTGGGCAAGGCTAAGGTCTGACAAAATGGGAGGTACAGTGCCTTTAGCCAGGCCCAACAGAGATTAATGAAAACTGATTTAAAGGTCTCAAGGCTACAAAGCCATTTTATCTTTTTTCTTCTTACCCACCTCCTCTAATGTGTTTAACTTCCCCCCTTTCCTACAAACTGAAGAAATATGGCTCTGTGTGTCATGCCTGTTGGATGTCTCAGGCACTGCTGCATGAAATGAAAGCCTTATTGTTTTTCTGCCTTTTTTTTTTTTTCTCTCCCCTCTGTTTGAATATTAAATGCCAGGAAGATTGGTAAAGATTTCAGAAAAACAAATTGACATTTGGCCTAATAAAATATTATACACGGTTTTTCCTTTCTGCTTCGACTTGGCAGAAGAGTGTGCAAAAAGCTCAGAGAAGAAATATTCCATTTTTCCTGGAGGGAGGCAGGAAACTATTAACATACAGGGCTGGAGCACAATATCCTGATATGCCCTTTAAAATCAGCTCATAAAGACAAAAATGTGAGATCTGTACATTAAGATTAACTTCAGAAATCACAAATGTTCTGGTAGGAACAGCTCTTGCTTAAGCAAGCTTTCTTGTTGTCAGCTCTCACCAGATTTTCATGCCATGTATAACACTTTCCTTCAATGCTCCAGCTGCTAAAAGCATGCAACTAGGGGAAAGTCTCATATTTTTGTTTATAAAATGAATTTTTTTTCAGAAAAGTAGCTTTGAAATATGGTAAAAATAACTCTAAGCTTTCACATTCAGAAGGGAAATTGAGGCAGAACTCCAAGTGTGATGCTTTTATTATTAATTTATTATTAATCCCATGCATTGAGGATCTTGACTTTTCTCTCTTCAAAGCATTTTAGCAATCCTGAAAATTGACTCTTACCAGCTTTAGGGCTGCATGATGGATTCAGAGGTCCCTGCCCCACCTTGGTTTCTCCACCCTAAGAGCTGGGTTAACTTCCAGGCAATTCATTAGCTCTGTCTCCTAACTGACAGCTCCTGAAATGTCCCCAGAGCCACTGGTGTCATGTCTCAAAGCTCTCAGTGTCCTCTGCTGCAGCCCAGTCCCTCAGCATGACCTGTTGGGTGATGCCTCTGTTCTCCACCTAGTAAATAATGAGGGTGAGCATTGGAAGTTAGTATTCCCCTGCTAGCTTCCAAAATAGGATGTCTGAATCTGTCTGCAAATTCCCCACTGTTAAAACAATTTGGGCTTTTGCAGGAGGTGAAAACTGTAATTCTATCAACTTAATAACTGAAAGGGTCAGAACCTCACACCATGCAACTCAGCAATGATGGCTCTCAGCAAAATTCTGTGGCAAATTGGGGGAAAGATAATAAAATTAAATTTGCCATCGAAATAAAAGACAGAAGGCTTGGTGGTTTTATTCACTGAAATCATCCACTTCTCAGCTTACTGAAATTTATTGTTGTGTTGCCAGTTTGCCATGAAGCAGATGGCTGCCATTTTGTGGGGCTTTGCTTGTGTAAGTTGAGGGTAAGTTTTTCTACAGGCTCCAGATCCAGCAATAACCAGTGCAGAACCTTGGGAGAAAAGAAAAGGCTTAAAGTAAAAAATATTTATGACAATCTGCATAACTGGAAATGTGAAAACACTGTGGCTTTGGGAAGAGTTCATAGAATAGTTTGGCTTGAAAGGGACCTTCAGAGATTGGACATCTAGCCCAATCCTACTGCCATAGTCAAGACATCTTCAAATGGACTAGGCTGCTCAGAGACCTGCCCAATCTGACCTTAAATGTTTCAAGGGATGAGGCATTGCTGACCTCTCTGGACAGCCTGAGCTGGTGTTATGATCCTCAGCATAAAACCCAACTTCTTTGTATTTAGTCTGAATCTTCTCTTCTTTAATTCATTACTCTTAGTCCCATTGCATCAGACTCTGTTAAAAGTTTTTCCTCATCTTTCTTATAAAAGATGTAGCTCCTCTAAGTTCTAGAACACTGCTCTGAGGTCTCCCTGGAGCCTTCTCTTCTTCAGGCTGAGCAACCTCGACTGTCTCAGCTTGTCCTCACAGCAGAAGCTCCAGTCCTCTGCTCATCTGTGTGGCCTCCTGTGGATATGCTCCAACAGGTCTATGTCTGTCCTGTGCTCTGGACATGGTGGGGTGTCACCAAAGAGCAGGTCAAAGACCTTCTGGCCATGTTTCTTTGATGAAATCCAGGCTGCAGTTGACTTTCTGGGCTGTGACTGCTGGCTCATGTCCCACTTCCACCAGTACCCTCCAGTTAACTTGAGTTTGTGGGATTTTCACTTAGAGAAGTCAAAAAGGAGAAGAAATAGGAATTATATCAGCAACATCTAAAAATCCCAGTGGCTGTAAAGGAGCCGAACTGTTCTGCCTGGTAAAAAAGCACAGAATTAAAAAGTAATGGTTGGAAAAAGGAAGGTCCCTCAGGCCAGTTATGAAAGTGAAGCAAAACCAAGGAGTGCAGAAGGAGAGGGGATTGCAGGAAGGGATTTGCCTCTATTAATTCCCAAAGGAGAAACCAGGACTGGGGAGAAAATACTCCAAAAGCCTCTGAAAGTGGAATAGATGGGGCTAGTGATGAGTTTTGGGGCCATCAAAGTGAACCCTGAAGTGCCCAGTCAATAGAAGACACCACATTGGAACATCTTCCACCTTTGTTTGGTTTTACATTAAAAATAGGGCAGAGACAGGAGTGTCAGAAGTAAAACTGCTTCTACTACTGTCTGTGCCGAGTGAGAGTATAAACAGCTACTGGAACCCAGCAGAGGAAGGCTGTCAGCCTGGCAGAAGCTCGGTCAGATTTTCAGCTGAGGCTCTAGCCCAGCCACTGAAGTGGTAAATAGTGCTGACAGCAAGTTGTGGCTGGAACAACCTTAAATGAACCCCATTAAAGAGCTCGTTTCTGAAGAGAATGTTGTTGAAACCTGGAAATGAGGCTTTCAAAGGTTCGGCATATTTGTCTGTTGTCGAGGGTTTTGTTTTGAAACCAGATGCACAGAGAGGGCTCAGCTCTGCTCCACATGGCAGGAGAGGCAGTGGGGACATGTGATGGACTGATCCTGCTTTCTTTTCCCTGCCCAAATTGGGAGCAACTTCTGCAGAGTCAATGTCATCACATTAGTGTCAGCGAGAGCAGAGGTAGGGCAGGCGCCCGCCGTCCCTTCCCAGTGAGATGGAGATGATGACAAGCTAAAACCTATCAGAATAATTGAAAGATGCTGGTGATGTCTCATTCTTGGAAATGAAACTGGCCCACGTTGTGTCTGCAAAGATCTCAGGGCAGCTGCAGCAATTGATCATGACAGGGCTGGGCAAAGAAATGGAGCAGGCTGCTGTGGGTTTGAACAACTGACAGGGAGTTTTAGGCAAAGGCAGAAGGGGCAGGGGCACAGAAACAAGCAGCACAAATCAGAGCAGTGGGTTTCAGGATGCGTTTTTCAGGAATCAGACAGGGGAGATCTTGGGATGTGGGGATGGCCAAGCTGGCAGCAAGGCTTGGGCTTCATGGAGGAGATCATCCAAGGGGACTGAAGTCCCTGCTCCAGCAGGAAGATTGGACTAGATGATCTCTTGAGGTCCCTTCCAATCCCTGATGTTCTGTGTGAAGTGCAACCCAAGTCACAGCCAGTAACAGAGATGAGCACTAGCCTCAGGTGAGAGTTAGGAAGAAGGCTCTCTTCTGACCTTGACTTCTCAGGTATTTGGTTAAAAACTGCCAAGGTCATGTTTTTAAATGTCCACCCCATGGCACCACCTGAGAGGAGAGCTGTGGTGGTGGGGTTCCACACTCTAGTAATGGAGTTCCTAATCCTGATAATGAGTTCCCAGTCCTGCCCTGGGAGGAATGGAAAGATCTTGAGTTAAATATTGTGGAGGAGCTTGGTGAAAGGAGGGTGGTTGGGACACTGCCAGAAATGGAGCCTCTTTCTCATCACCACCTCCAGGGAGGCTTCATGAAGGCTGATGGCACAGTGATACCATCCAGGTTTGTCCAGGGAATCATAGAATCTATGGAATTTGGGTTGGAATGGACCTTA
>VZTY01001588.1:0-61471 GCA_013400935.1 Turnix velox
AAGAAACAAGCTTGGATCTCAAATTCAGTGTGGTTTCCATCCATGAGGAAAATAATGGCAACTATCTTTGTTCCTAAAATGAACATAGAGAGTGGGAACTACTAGAATTATGAACAGTTTGGCTTCAGTATCATTGCAAGAAGAAAGGGAAAAAAAAAGTATTTCAAAGTCAGGGAAATTGAGAGAGTTGAATGTAAATAACACTTCGCTATATGGAACAAAACAATCAGGTTTAGAATTTGCCAAGCATTCTGTAAGCACCTATTGAAACAACTGCTGAAAATATTTTTCTATCAGAATTATGACATCAACAAAAGAAATGATACATCTAGTAACATACAGCACATTAAAAAAAAAAAACCCACAGTCCCACAGTCTCTCATCCAGTCTTCCATATTACATGGTGAGTCACCTCTCCCTTTCCTGCACAGAGAGTAGGAAACACTGATAATATTGAAAACCAGTAAACATTGAATCACACAATCAGAAAGCAAAGATTACTCACTTAAGAACTGAGAAACAGCAGAATTCTTCTTAGTAGCCACTACTATGCCATTACCACCTCCCTCCCAGCATGCGCTGGCACAGCTATAGCCATTTAGCAAGGCTATAGGAAGAGCTGCTTCCATCTGTCTGGTAGGGAGTTCTTTTTATTTTCAGTTTCCCAGGTCATGAGGGTAATCACTGTCATCATCCGTGGTTTGTGTCAGATAATATCAACACCTGAAGTGTGAGGAAGGTGTAATTTTTATGTGAGCATGTTTTAAATCTTAGTAGAGAGTTTTAATGGAAAAGAATGACAGTCTGTTACTGGGTTGGGTTTTTTGGGGTTTTTTTGTAAAGAAATGACAAAACAAGGAAAGCCCATTGGAGTGACCAGCAAACTTCTGCATTTAACTGCTTTGTGGAGAAGCAAGGTCCTGTGGACATTGCTGTTCACTGAAAATAGCTGTGAGAGTATACCCTGGCCTTTGGTATAGAGTTGAATGTTTCACAGGGCTTTGGTTCAGGTGTGGCAGGGACATTGAATTTTGTGTGCATTGCTTTAATAAAATAAAGCACACTTACATTGCTGATTTTATGCTAGAAATGCTATTTGGGGTCACAGAAATAAGGGTCACTGGCATGCCAGCAATTGTAGTGGACTTAAGGACTAAGGAGAAGAGTCACAGAAGCATATATATGGACATGTATATAGCTATATGTTCACATCTTCAAGATTTGTGAAAACATTCAGTCAAAAAATTTAAAGTAAAAAATGTAGGTCTTTTATCCATTTTTAAATCTTTCATCCATTTCCTAAATGTAACATATTAATGTGATGGTGAAATGGCCCCTTACTTATGGTGGAATCATCCAGTCTTGTAGTAGCTGTGTGGACATCTGGAGGTAAAGTAGGAGGAAACATAGTCCTGCTTTGTGAATACATTGATACAGTTTTCACAAAAAATCAGAGAGATGGGATATGAGCAGAGTTGTAGCATAACTCAAAATGCAGATGCCTAGACATGACTGTGGTTGAAAACAGCTTCTTCAGCTCTGAAGTGAAAATTAATTTATTGATTACAACTCATTGTCCACTGACAAGGACCAGTCCTGAAAATTGCCACAGCTGCTTGTTAATGTAGATATAATATGTTTTCACAAGTTATCTAAGTCCTCTTTATGTTAGGGACTGAGTTTAGGGAGAAAAAGATTGAAGGTATGTATTCCATAATGTCATGGGATTTTGTAGCATTTTTGTCATCTTGGGATTGCAAAAGTTCCTAATTTTTAGCATGAAAAGTATAGACTTTGTGGAGAGACCGTAATTTTTTTTTCTTAGATGTAAATATCAGAGACTGGAAGAAGGCTTAACTCAGAAGTGTGGTCTGACTTTCTATAGTTAATTATATAGAGAAGTTGTCAAAAGAAACCTCTATAGCTTTTAGCTTCAACAGATTGGGTGTACATAGCACAGATGTGATGGGTTTTTAATGCTATCATTTATTATGGCTTTCTGTGTGAGGCTAAGATTTTCAAAAGTAACATCGCTATTAGTGAAATGGATTTCAATCAATTCAAAATAAGAAGTGTCAACTAATAGTAGTTTCAGGACCTGACTTAATCTGTGACACTTTTGTGAATAATATGAGACCTTGATGCTTGATGCTGACTTTTGTCTTATACTACTATTCACTGATTTTGACAACAATATTCATATATGAATAAGACTACTTTTTATTCAGTGCAATATTGAGAAAGATGTATTTCAACGTTTTGAATTTTTTTCCCCACAATATTTTATCTAATGAGGGTGAAATTAATGATTGCGTGTGAGGACACCAATATTTGTAAGGAGTCCATGAAAGCTCTCCAGTTATATTGTTCTGATATAATATGTCAGTATAAGAATATANGTCCAGCCTAGTCTTGAACACCTCCAGAGAGGGGGCATCCACAACCTCTCTGGGCAACCTGTTCCAGTGCCTCACCACCCTCACTGTAAAGAATTTCTTTCTTATGTCAAGTATAAATCTACCCCCTCCAATTTATATCCATTGTTTCTAGTCCTCCCATCCGATATCATATTAAAAAGTCCTTCCCCTGCCTTTCTGTATGACCCCCTCAGGTACTGATAAGCCACTATGAGGTCCCCCTTGAGCCTTCTCTTCTCCAGGCTGAACAACCCCAACTCCTTCAGCCTGTCTTCATAGGGCAGTTGCTCCAGCCCATTGACCATCTTCGTGGCCCTCCTCTGGACCCGCTCCAATAGCTCAATGTCCTTCCTGTGTTGAGGGCTCCAGAACTGGACACAAATGTGACCTCAAAAGTTGGTCATGTGGAAAAAACTGTTAAACTTAATTGTAAATACAAAATTTGATGTTGTTATGCTGTAAGAATCCAGTACATTTCCTGGAGTACAAACTGAAAGGAATATAATAGAAAAAAAAGTGTAAAATGTATGTATGACAGAGGTTAAAAGAATACAAAGACTTTGGTTTGAAAAGTGAGAAAGAAATTCTGTAAGAACTGACAGAACTATTTAACTCAATGGTGTGTTTTCTCTTTTTGTTACAATATGCCAACAATTTATTTGAATAATTTTTTTTCTGTAGTATATAATATCCCTAAGATATTTTTTGTGTGTCCTCCGCTTGATATTTGAGGTATTGTTTCTGAAGCTGAACCTCCCATTGGTATTGTTTAAGGGGCTGCATTTCACTTACCATTTACTCTTACTTCAAATGCATCTCTCTGTTTTTCTCATGTTTATGTGGCCTTTTGATTCCATATCCAGGAACAGCATCTCACAGCTTAGGTTTTTTTGTTGTTGCTGAATTATTGAAAGAAGTCATCTAGGTGTCATGTGATTTCATTAGCATTCTGTGGTTTCAGATGAACTGCTACCCATGTTCTGGAAAGTGCTCTTTCTGCAGAAGGGATGACTAACTGGAGGAAGTGCCATGCCTGGACTGCTGCTTAGTGTTAGGTGATTGAAAGTTTTAGTGTACTGTAAAACAGCTGTTGTTTATTGGTTTAGGAATTGCTATGTATTCTACTCATCTGTTCCTCCATTTGTGTCTCTGCATTTGAGTCAGCATCCTAAGGGATGCTGGGTTTTTCTGGTGTGCTATTGACTCGAACAATAGGGTATTGAGTCAATATGATCCATTTCAGTTAGAATTGTGTACTTTTTTATAAAGCTGCACATAGCACGTCTGTGGATGAAGTTTGTTGTATTTTTGTTTGTTTGCTTGTTTTTTCTCTTGGTTTCTGTTTATCCTTTTTGTGGCATTCATGGAAAGTTATTCTGTCATGTGGGAACCATAGAGCTCTTGAGTCAGAGGTGAACTCATTGTGGAACAGCCTTGTGTACATCATGAAGGTCACCACTGTGATAAAAGTTGTGTAGTACGTAACAATAACATAACTCTAAATAAAATACTCAAAACTAATATGCAAGCTTGGACTCATGCAAGTGAATCTAGGTTGTTCTTTACATCCACTATTGTTTATATGTGTTGGTTTTTGATCAGTGTTGGCATAACCATTATGAATACAATGTATGTGATTAGATGTGAGGAAACATGCTTCCTAAAAGAAACAACAATGGCATTTTTATTTTAAAATGGTTATAAACAAACTTAGAGTATCAACCACTTAAGAAGTCATGCTGAATACAAATGTTAACTTGCTTACATCATGATAATCTTAGTAAATAGATTAAACCCTTAAGTCTCTGCCTTGAAATATTTAATAAGAATGTTTAAAACAAACAACATTAAAGTATTTGTCTTTGGTGGTTTTGGCAGTTGAGCTATTAAAGACATTGATGATACAGCTGGATTTTAACAAATAATCACTGATGAAAATTTTAAAATATTCTCCCTGCCATTTCCACATTGAAGTGCTAGAACTGCTGATTCAAATATTGCATACTGATGGTTTTTAGGTTTGGTTCACTGAGATAAAATATGATTAGCATTGCTAATTGTAGATAAAAATCTGAAGGGCCACCAAACCATGTGGTAAATTCCTTTTAACTGCCAGTAAATAGTGGTAATTTTTGGTTTTGTCTCTAATTGTGTTTAATCTGTTTATCAGAGAAAAAAAGGATATAATACACTTAAGCTTACTTTCCTGTTTCAGAAAGATGAGAGTTCAAATACTTCATTGTAGTTACCACATGAGAAGTCTAGTAGAAAGTGCACTCCTGGGTTATTAATTAAGCACAGTTGTTTCTTGAGCAATTATATCTAAGCTACAGAGGAAGAGTTCTACTTAAGTTTCATGGGAAAACTTTCTAGATATATGAACTTGTCTCTCAGTATCTTGAAAATTCAGTTATGGGAACTTCTCAAAAAATGTCCAAATAGTGCCCAAATCAAAGCAGATTCCAAGTTTAGAATCTCTGGGTGTATATTTTAAAAATATGCAGTTTTTTGCTCTTAACTGACCTCAGACATATGACCATGCAGTTGTGAAACCAAATGTACATGCTGTTCAGTGACACAGAGGAGAAGCAGGTGTGGCCTCCAATGCGATACCATTTAAAGTAGTTTCTAGTATAGTTCCAGCATAAAGTCATCATAGTCATCTAGGTTGGAAGGGACCTTTCAGATCAAGTCCAACCATCATCCCAACTCTTGCAAGCTTTGTACCTGGACAGGGACTTGAACCCTTGACCCTCAGATTAGGAGTCTGATGCTCTCCCAACTGAGCTACACACCCAGGTCATGCAACATTGTAGATTATAGTGCTTACTCCATGACTTTGTAACATCTGTTTTGTTTTTTTTTTCTTACTCCTTTACAATTGCTATCAGGTTCAATAGTTTTAGACCAATCTCTGCCTGCATTTACAGTAGTTTCCTAGTTGCCCTAGGAAAGAAAGCTATCAAAGCTGCTAGTAAGAGGCTAAGAGGAAGAGCTCATTTTCTAGCTCATTTTCAGACAGAACACAGTGATTTTGGGACTGGCACAGCATAGGGTTATGTTACTGGTGTAGCAGTCTCTTCAGTTGCACGTTGGGAAGAAACTGGAGTGCACTTGCTGAAGACTAATAATTGATGATTCAGGATGATTTGTGATATGTTTTCGTGGATGAAGTCTGAAAGACGATCTCTTATATTTACTCTAAGCAACATGATAAGGTCAGTAAAAGGGCAATTACAAGGATGTAGAAATGGTCACAGAACTGACAGAATGTTTGCTTTAAACAATATTCAAGACAATATCAGAAGGGGTTTTATAATAGTTCAAAAATGTCTTCAAATTCAATGAACTAAATTTCAGGGAGGTTTTGCAAGGGCAGCATTCAAATACTTTAGTGCTATCTAGGACATTTTCTACATTTGGCATTATGCTTTAGGGCAAAGCCAGAAGCAGGGATAGACTAATGGAAATCTTCGAAAACTGGACCATGTTTTTGCTTTTCCTGTCATCTAGTTTCATTAACTGAAATAAGACAGAAACAACTGTCCAAATGCAGCTGTTGCTACAACTTAAGATGATGTAACACACCTTCTTCAAGAGTATGGTACAGTGGCAGACTACAGCAAGATCCCGCTGATCACCTTGAATAGATTTCCAATGCCTGCAGCATGTTTCCAGAACATTTATATGATAAGCAGAGCATGCAATAAGCACTTCAACAGAAATGCAGCATAGTGGCCTACCTGTGACATGGCAAATTTTTGATGTGCAGACATGCTGTTTAATTTTGCTTAGATGCCTCTGCAGAAATTGTAAAACTAGCTCCTTGAGCTGCTGAGAAAAAACAGTTTGCTGGATTTGGTTTTTTTATTATTTTGTGTTGTTGGTGGTGGGGGGACTTTGTTGTCTTCATTTTTTGTTTACTACAAAATGCATAAGAAAGCTCTGAAGTTAAGTAACAGGAGCTTTGAACAACTAGGGGCCCTGCTTGCTTCTCTGCTGTTCTAAAAACTGTTCCAGCTACTCTGTTGATGCATAAAGTGATCAGTTTAAATGAGACAGTTTGTGCCAAATACGGAGAACATCTGTTCTCTGGGAAGTAATTTTTGTACAAATATAGTACAGATGATTAATCTAATGTCTTTGGTGTGTCCCAGTTGTTGATAGGGAAGATAGTAATAAAGCCAGTTCGTCGTAGAGATTCTTCTTAATGCTTTTGCTGAGCCTTGTCTTCTGAGAATATCCATATTGGCACCCTCTAGTTTCAGTACACCGAAGCTGAATTTGCCAGTTGCTTGTTCTTGCAAGACATCTGGTCACTGGAAAATTAACATCATTGGTATCTCTCATCTAAAGATGTTTGGAGTGAACTATAAATTGCAGTGAGAAATTAGTTTTCTCTGGTCTTTCCTTCTTGTTCTGTACTTACTTGTGAAACAAATTGCTGACAAAGCTGCAAGTAAATGAAGTTCATTTTTTAAAATTAATTATATCCAGGCTATAGAAGTATAAAAAATGGTGGTGAAAAAAAAAAAAGTTGGTAGAAGCAGAAATAGTTTTTGCCTCTTTCTGTTGAGAATTGGTGCCTTTGGTTGGATTTCAATGGTAAAGTTGAACTTACAGAAAAGTTACTCTTTTGTAGATACTGCATACTCTTTTATTTTGTGCTTTAGAGAGTGAATTTTGTAACGCTTTTCAAGAAGACATAACCATTGAACCATGGCTGTCTTGTAATATTTTTGGCTGTAATATATGAAAAATCGAATTGGGGCCACGCTGTGGCAGAAAAAATGATGAATGCTGACATTAAAAAACCCCACACAGGAATGATAACATTTCCATGCTTTCTAGATGGGACTTGTTAATGTGCTGCTCCAAGTGGAGTGTAAGGTGACATCTTTTTTCTATTTTCCACATTGATTTCGAATAGCTTCAGCTCATTTACACCCTATTTTAGGTAAGAGCTACATTTCCAGTGAAATAGTGGTATGGTGATGGACATTGGTTTGGAAATACTGTAATATTATGGATAGAAGAAAGAGATGCGGAGGGATTTATGCATATGTTCTATTTTTGGACTCTGCCCTTCCTACCATATCTACTTCCTTTGAAAACTGATTGAGCTGATGAGGAAATAATTTATTTTATGTCTGTTTCTGCGGTTTTAATTTTAAGGTATGTCTTTGAGTTTTGTTTTAAAGCTGTATAATTATTTGATTGTAAAAGCAATCCTAAAATAACATAGAGGTCTTGTTTCTTTTGGGAAACACTCAAAGTTCCAGGGCTTGACAGCCATTTTTTACAGCTCTAAACTTTGTTCTCTTGACATGCTGAACTGATAGAAAAGAGTCCTGAAGGAATAAGTTGCAGCCCAAAGCAGAGAGATAAACCCAAAGCAGAGTCTGTTTAGTCTTCTTGGCTCATCATCTAATGGCAAGCTTCCTTTCCTTCTGCTTCTCTCATGACTTGTTCCTTTCTAAGCTGGCTTTGTACCAGCTGTCCTTCTCCCCAGTTAGGGCTGTCCTGGTTTACTCCTCTGCTATAGTCCAGCATGGTGCTAGCAATGGTCATAGCTTCTTGAGTCTTTTAGAACTCAGTGACTTTAACCTTTGAAAGACTTGCAGTTTTCTAGATAATGTCCTAGTAGTAATTTTCTCTCTTTCTCTCTCTTCCTCTCTCTCCTTCCTCCCTCCCACTTTCCCATTTCTCTTCCTTCCTTTCTTCCTTCCTTCCTTCCTTTCTTNTTACAGTATTTAACCTTCCTTCCTTCCTTCCTGCCTTCCTTCCTTCCTTGCTTCCTTTCCCTTCGGCATGTAAAAGTTGGATTATGTATTGTGTTTGTGCTTAAGTACTTGCAGAATGCTTTTGAGACAGTATTAAAATAACATTAATTCATATGTTGTTAACAATATCTAGTTTAATGGGAGCAAATGAAATGTGATCAACAAACATAGAGAGTAACTTGGTGAGAGAATGAATGCTGAGAAGTGCATACAATTAACAGCTGTACATTAAAGATTGGAATAATTTAATCACCTCAGTTAATGACTTATATCTGGTGAACTTTCATAAGCTATTAAATTTTGTTTTGCTGTACCTTGGAGTGCTGAAATCTGATTCAGCATTGTAAGAGCACTTAACACTTGTGTAACGTCATGCAAATGCTGATTTATATCTAAAATTTCCTGCTGATGGTTGTTTCATAGTCTGTTTAATGTCTGTTTCCATCAGTTCTCCTCCCAGTGGGCAGCTTTCCAAACTGCACAAATAACTACTGCAAATGGTGCCAATATCTTTGTTGTCAGGTTTTGCTAAGCAATGGACAGCTGAATTGATTTGGGCATTACACTCGGCTTGCCCATAAAGCAGGTACTGCTGTGATAAGACATTCTGGAAAATCTTGTACTAACACTGTATTTGTTCTTTCTGCATCAGCTTCTCCACTGTATCTTCTCATGTGTCATGTGCACCTTCATACACATGTATCTTCTTGCATGTGTCATATCTAATAAAGTGTATTAATGGAAAAAGAAGCAAATTTGTGTACTCTGAAGAATTCCATCAGTAATTTGACAGTCCTGTGTAATGTAAATTCAACAGACCTTTTAAATGAAGAGCGCAGCCAAGGACTGAAATGGCATTCTTCTTGGTCTATCTCTAGTTTAGCTGTCAGAGAGTATAGTTTGTATTTTTCTATCTGCTGTCAAGTGGATGAAAAATACATTTTTTTGTATTCTGAGAAATATTTTAACCCTGAGTTTGGACAGTTGTAGAAATTATGATTGTTTTTGTGGGAAATTGTGCAAAAAATATGGCTTTGGAAAGTAGAAGCTCTGAGTCTCCAAAGATGGAGAATTCTCTCTCTGGTGACCAGTGATAATACACATGAAATGGTGAGATTTAGACTGGACATGAGGAAGGGATTCTTCACTGGGAGAGTGCCTACTAGAGCAGGCTACCCAATGAAATGGTCAAGACATTGAGCCTGTCAGAAATCACAGAGCATCTCAATGACACTCTCGGTCATATAGTTTAGTTTTAGGTTCTCCTATAAGGAGCAGAGAGTTGGACTTGGTGACACTTATAGATCCCGTCAAACTTGAGATAGTCTATGATTCTGTAATTTGATACAGTGAGATATTATAATGTTTTAATTCTTTACTTATTTTCCTACAGAGTCATGTTAGTCAAGGAGGTATTTCACCCATCTGATTTGTTAAGTGAAATTTTGAATATAAAATTATAAAGTATATTGTCTTTGTCTACTAACTTTGCTAACTGCATGTAGAAAAAATTATATTAAAAAAATGTTTAGAGGCTGCAGAACTTTGAGAGTTTCAAGCCCTGTTTGTCTTGTGAATAAACAGCTTTTCTGAGCAGCCTTATTCCTTCTCACAGATTGTCATGCATAACCCGGATAATAATAGCAACAATAATGTTTGTAATTCCAAAGTAGGTTAAGCTGGTTGTTCTTGGTCTCTAGTTCTGCCAGTTTTGAGAGTTAGTGCATGGAAGAATCTGATGCACAAGAAACCTCTGATAAAATTTTTCCCAGTGAATTTCTGCTGAGTTGATTTATTGTGTGCCTAAATGAAGTTTTAATCTTAATTTCAAAATGAGAGCTGGATGAACATATCCTCTTTATTCAATGCAAAAAGCAGATGATAATTTGGTGTAATGTTGAGTTTCACATTTGTATTGCTTATCAATCTGTAATTTTTCTGATCCTCATTATTGATGTGTTTTTGTTGAAATTAATCTGTTTTTTCTTGATACTTAATTTTTCTTTGATGAGATGAAAGATGAGGCTTCCTCTGTCTTATGTTTTTCTATTATTACATGTGTCAGTTCTAACTTTTCCTTTTTTGGACAGTGCTGTCCACTGTAGTCAGGCCATATGTTATGTTTCTAAATATTATTTGTTAACAGCAACTCTATTTTGGGGCTTAGATGTTCCAAAATAAAAGCTAGTATTGAACATCCTCTTAAATTATATGTATATGGCTAGATCTGGTGAGGAAAAATTTAGTGTTTATTTGTAGCTCTATAAGATATCTATTGCAATTAGACAAATAAATAGATATTAATTTTTTTTACTTATGTCCTTAATAATTAATTTTATTTTAAAATATTGTGGACGTAAACCACAGCTAGTTTCATTCTGTCTGACATAGCTTACTCTGTTTTACAACTTTGGCATCCTGTGAGAGCTTCTCTTTTGGGTCTTTGCTTCCAGTGTCAGATTGAAAAAGTGTCCAGATTTCTCAGTAAATGGATGTTTTATGAAAATAGGTCTGTCTCACAATGTGAAATTATTTGCACTGGTTTCTTGTCTGCATTCACCTCTGAGCTTCTAAGCTTAGCATCTGGTTACCAGATGCTAAGAAAGAATCAGGAGCCACAGGTTACATTTTGCTGTGTGTATTAACTGCCTTTTGCATTAGGCAATACAGCCTTTAGGTTATTAGAATTATTTAGTGTAAGGCACCCTGTGGGCCACAGTTCCGTCAGGTCTGTGGTATTGGACTTCTGTACAAAATTCACCCATAAAGTAATGTATTGCATTAATCTCTATGGATGCTTAAAAGCATATATTATAAGAGCTATACCAAGCAACTTCACATTTGTGTTGTAGGACAACAAACCGATCTGTAGGTACAGCAGTTTTTGCCAGGTGCAAAACATGTTTAATTATTGTCTCCTAAAAATAATTTAGACAATATTATTTTGCTGGATATTACAGATGGGGAGCAGTGAAGAAACATTTTCTCTTTTCTCTGTTTTTTAAACAGTCCTGTTTAAATAAAGACAGCAGAGAGAATTTTCCACATGAAGCCTGTTTATAATCATACACTGTTGTAATTTCCTGTTCTCTCTATTTTTATTGGATTGCTGTGAGGTCTGCCTCCTGTTTCATTTGTGAATAGCACTTAGGTCCTGTAATGTGTTTGCATTTTGTGGGGTTTCTTTTGGTGGGAGGGTCCTTTTTTACTCCCTTGACTCTCCTGTCTGTGTTTTTCTAAAAATTGCTTTCTAATCTGTGATTCTCTTCTGCAGAATAATCTGGACTGGTTATCAGGATCCAACCAATCATGAATTTCATAGAGGTAGAAAAAGAAAAAAATAGAAGTGATCACTGGCATGAAATTTTCCTAGTTTGATACTGCATATTCTTAAATATCCTCACATGGCTAACTTGGTCTTGTTCAAGTCTGAGTGGAAGAAGAGTTAATTCTGATTTTCAAATCTTATTTGTAATATAATGCTATTTGTAATACCTGAATTCCTGAAGAGCATGTTCAAGGAGATAAAGCATTAAACTTTTAAATCTTGTATGGAAGAGGGCAAAAAGTTTCTTCTTTTCCTTGCTAATATGTAACCCACAGTGTTTTTGGTTACTTCCAGGTACATTTTTAACTTCTTGCCATATCAGTATATGACTTAGTATATGCAACCAGAATAGTTTTATCAACAGGCTGAAGAAACTATCTAGTAGCTTCTCTGTGGTCTTGCTTACCTGTTCACTGTCCATGAGTCCTCTTACTTTCTTACTTCCCATGAAATTGTAACTATTTAACACAAATCCATAAATCATTGCATTCATATTAATTGTTCCCCCAAACCAGAACCATTTTGATACATAACATTTTTCCCCAGAAGTTTGCAATTTGTAGAGTAGGGAAGTTTATTATGTTAAGTTTTGAACTCAAATCTATTTGTGGTGGTACATATTGATTAACCTTGATTCTACTTAAATGCAATGATTACTGAATTCTCGAGGCAAAAGAACTTTGATACTTTAACTGAGAGCTGACCAATAACATTTAGGAGTTTCTTCTTCCTTTTGTCATGGTGTTATATGTTGCTTTTGTATATTGATGCTTTCTAGTTTAGGTAAATGATATACTCTTGCATTTTCTTTGCAGCTTTCTTAAGTATTGAATTCTTCTGAATTCTCTGAAAGATGAAAGTCATAACCTATCTTGTATAGTTTTACAGTGTATGAAAACAACCAAGTCTCTTTTGTTTCATCTGCCCTAGCTGAAAGCTTTGTGTCTTGCAATCATATTTTGATCATTTATGTTGTTTGTATCCCTTTCTTACTGTTGACTTTTATTTAAGAGACATTAAAAGTCTGAATACAGAAAAGTGGTGTGTCAAAATAGATATACTCCTGTCTGCTCGTCTTGTTTGTGCCACCCTCCCCTGTGGATTTTTTATGTAATACTTCAATAGATAATAAGAATTTATTTAGTTCATTTAAGACCTCTGCACTGACAGTGCTCTTGAATTCAAAACAGAGTATGGAGGATCAACAGATGGAGGAAAGCTAACCTGAAACACTGAAGATGCCATCTGAGTGTCAAAGTATCATTTTCAGTGTCATTTTCTAAGACAAAGGAGTTCTTATGAGCATTTTATTTTCTTGTTGTCCACTAATGTTTTATTAATGTTTCAGTGCCAGTAAATTTCTGAAAGCTTCCTGAAAACAGAGGTTTGAGTTGGAGAAAGGGATGTATGGAAGGGCAGTAGCATGAATTCCCAGGAGAGGTTGCAATAAGAAAGCTATAATTTGTGGCCACAAACTTCATAAAACATCATGATCAAAGCTTTTATGTCATTAGAGGGCAGAGAATCCCCCTGCCAGGCACATGGCTGCATTTCAGTGTGCATCATGTACTGGGTGCTGGTGCCCAGAGGCTGGCATTTGGGGCTGTCTGAGCATGACTGAGCCCCTCAACCAAGCTGGTGGGGTGCTTCTTCTTTAAATGTCTTTAAAGAAGGGCAGAACATGCCAGACAGGTAATGATGGTGCTGGTGTTGTAGGAACCTCAAACAAACCAAACCAGCATAGGGAACCCTGAGCTCATGGGGCAAGGAGGAGAAGTGCATCTTGTAGCAAAGATACTCCCCTACAGCCTCTGGAGGGGTCAGACAGGAACAAGTAGATGTTCCTGACTGAACTATGGCCCACACTGGTTGTTTGTCTGGTTTTTTTCCCTGTAGAACTGCAGATTTCAGTGTGCCCACACTGGACCAGAAAAAAAGTGTGAGAACTGCTGCATACATCCAGTGTCTTTGAATGCTATATGTATTTTAAAAAGAAATATTTTAGAGGAAAAAGAAATAAGTAGTATGTTTTATTACTGCACTTGTTAGCTTAGTTTAATACTTTCTGGCTTCATGTTGAGTAAACAGTTGCTTCCCTTTCACCTTTTCTGTTCCATTAGTGACTTGTATACTTTCATTGTAGGAACCTTCAGTAGCTGTATCTCTTGGTGAAAAGTTTGGCTGGGTTTTTATTGTTGGTTTGTTGGTGGTGTTTATTTTAAGATACATTCTGCATCTAAATTTGTAATCCAGTTAGTGTAATTCCTGTTTGACATCCTTCTCTCATTCTGATTTAATTCAGATAAAACTTAGTAGTAAATCTGCTTTTTGTGAAAGGTCAGTTTAAAAGTTCGTGTGGGTGTTGTCTTTTCTGGGATTAGTATTTTGGCGTGCTCTGAGGGGAAATGGTGTTTGAGGAACTTGTGCGCCTTTGAACAAAGTGTACTGTGTCAATAAGGGTGTGGTCCATGAGATACATTGCATGTGCCTCTGCAAATTTGTGATTTTTCCATTTGTAATAATAGTTTTTTATCTAATTGCACGTTATACCAACTATGAACCATGGTGGTGCTTGCTGAAGGGTAGTGACTGTGGAGTTTACACAGTGGTTGGCCAGGAGAGATGATTGGAATATTGTTGTCGTCTGAGTTTGTGTGACCTGATTTGAGAAAAAGCAAATGGCATTTTTCAAAACATATTCAAATTCACCTTAGAAGGGCTGGTATCCTTGTACTGTAGTTTGAAGATGCAACAAAGCCCAATAAGTTAGTTTCATTACTGTGTGTCCGACTGTGTTAGATGATATGCCCTCTCCTTGTTCTCCTAGGTAGGTACAGCATAGGCCAAGCTTCTGACTTCTTTGTGAAATAACCTTTTCAGTGCCTGTTTGCAGATTGATCAAAAGCTTAGTATTAAATGCTTGTGAGTGGTATTAAGAAAATTATGTGGCTTGAATAAAAAAATTGTTTGTAATTTGTAGTCTCTCCAACGCATTTTCTGTCATTGAGTAGCGTAATGCTTTGTCTGGTTCAGTAACTTTGAAGTGTCCCATCTCAAGACAGTTTGTGAAAAGCAGAGCTTTTAATTCCTATGCCTTTTATGCTGCTACTAATAAATTGCACTACAGTATCAGTTTATTTCTTTAGTTCCTGGAATTGTAGCATGTTCTTGGAGTAGCTTGCATGTACTGGATGCTGAAGGGTGCCTATTTCTTATTTGGTCTGCAGACTATTTGTATCATAATAAAAAAATTAATTCATAAAAATGTTCCAATTTGGCATGTAACCTGGATGTATAGCTCAGTTGGGAGAGCATCAGACTCCCAATCTGAGGGTCAGGGGTTCAAGTCCCCGTCCAGGTATGAGGCTTGTCAGAGTTGGGCTGATGGTTGGACTTGATGATCTGAAAGGTCCCTTCCAACCTTGATTATGAAACTATGTAATTTTCTTATGATTTTTCATTCTCTCAAGACCATGCCAATTCTACTTCACTGCTCTGTGACTAGGAGACTTCACTCTAGTTGACAGAAGAATTAAAGAGGCTTTGTCTACCAAAAATGAACCACTTGCATAGCTATCAATTGCTTTTTGTTATTGTATACCACGTAATCATGTTACCAGATTATAAATAAAAGTGTGTAATTTTACTTAATACTCTCTACTCTCAAGTTCTAATTGGGAGATTATAGTGGCTTTCCTCGCTACATCAAAGAGGAAAGGGCAACACAAGTCCTGGTCATCCTTACCTTCTTTGTCCTCTATCCAGAAAGAGACACCTTTAAATGAACTCCCTGGTTTGTTTGTTTGTTTGTTTTGTGTTTTTTCTTGTAATGCTATCTGTCTAGGTCCTAGATAGTAACATGTCAGACAAAAATGCAAGCTAGTGGAATGCATTTTGGATACTTTTGACACTCATTGTCATTTTACCTAAGGGCAAAAACCTATCAACAGCTTTGCACCTGTGTTTTTCCTTGGAAAATAAAATGGAAGAAGTTATGTGGAGTATCTTGTTTCTTTTGGAGCTTGGCAACAATCCACTTAAAAGTATTCAGAGGTGAAATGAAAAGGGTTCAAGAGTAAAAATAATAATGTTGATAATGTGGAAATACTTTATGAGAAGAAATTATTTTCTGTATGTCCCCAAAATAAAATAGTTTAACATGAAGCTTGGAAGCCTGGAGAAGAGAAGGCTCAGGGGGGCCTCATAGTACCTTATCAGTACCTGAAAGGGGCTTACAGAAAGACAAGGGTAGAACTGTTTAATAGGATATGTGATGGAAGGACTAGGAATAATGGGTGTAAATTGCAAGAGGGTAGATTCAGGCTAGATATAAGAAAGAAATTCTTTACATTGAGGGTGGTGAAACACTGGAACAAGTTGCCCAGAGAGGTTGTGGATGCCCCCTCTCTGGAGGTGTTTTAAGGCCAGGCTGAGGCATTGAGCAACCTGGTATAGTGGGAGGTGTCCCTGCCTATGGAAGGGGGACTGGAATGTGATGATATTTAAGATCCCTTCCAACCCAAACTATGCTATGATTCTAAGCAGAAATGGAGATATGTGCTTATTCTGTAAAATAAGGTCTTGCTCTGTCCTGCCATCTCTTTAAAGAAGTGATTTTTAAATGGTGTTAATTTTGCCCTGGATCAGGACTTCAAACTTATTTTCTATTGCTTAAGGGCATATTTATTTAAAGGACATTGGGTTAGGAAAATTGTTGGACTGATGAAACCTTGTAGCAATGGAAGAATTATAAATCACTGAAAAATTACTCAGTCTAATTCAGCAAAATGTGACATTAGCCAGAATTATTTTGCCAGCAGAAGCTGTGTCCACATTAGGACATTTTAGAACTAGAGCTATGCCAAATTTTGTGCATTTGAGTCTCTGTTACAGAAGAAAAACATTTTTCATATTTTGTTTTTCTCTGTCTTCCTCCAAAAGGAGATTAACTATAAAAACCAAACAAATCTACTGAATAAACAGGTAATTGTACTTTTTTTTTTAGAAAATGAACTATCACAGTGCTATCAAAAGTGGATATGAATGAGCTTTAAACACCCCCTGCCTTGCCTCAGGCTGAGTAAACCACCAGGCAAATGTCCAGGGATAAGAGGCTTGGTAACTCTGCCTGAAGCTGAAAGGGTAGAAGTAAATGATGAAACTTTTAATCTGGAAAGTACTTGGTCTCTGCCAAAAGGTTCTTTCCTTCCCCATGTGGAAGTTGTATAGCAATGGAATTATGTTGTCAGTGTTTTAATCTCTGAATTATTTGATTATTCTAGTAATTGACTCTTCATAGTGAAGGACTGAAGGTGTGGATACTGTCAGGAAATCTTTGTGGGGATTTGTAGCTCTCTAATTACAGCACTGGTGTGAAAAACTTTAAGGAACACTCCGCTGTGACTTTTAGGCTGAGCCAGCAGTGGCAGTGTTTAGGAAAAAGAACTGGGACCCTCCCTTCTGCATATAAAGTTAGAATAGCCACGTGCAACTGGATATCATTAGCATTAATAAATCTATTTTAACAAAAGAATTAAAACAATATCCTTAACATTTATATTTTGTTACATGTATGTAGTTAATTACATGTAATTACTGCATACAATAGTGTTAGGAGTTGAGGCAAGCTAAAAGGAGGAAATCCCTATTGGTGCTACCCTAGAGTTGGAGGAAAATCAGTTTTCCCTAGGAAAGTGGTTATTGGTGGAATTGTATTCTTACAGGTATATTTATGCTTGGACAAATTCTTACATTTATTTGGGATCTTTAAATGGGCATCATCATTCTTTGATGACCAAAGTGCTTTCCACTTAATTTTAGATACTCAGTGCATTTATATTTGTGGAAAGTTTCTCTGGGTCAGTTTGGATATGTAGCTCTCCTTGGCACCCCAACAGCTAAATCCATCACTCATTAGGATACAGTGGAAATGCATAAAAATGACATTGATTTACAGAACTATTACTATGTCTGCACAGAACAGATGTTGTGTTTTTATTTAATGATTCATGCAATTCCATTGCTGTGGACTTCTATGGAATTTTTCTAATGTCATACCCTCTCTGTTTAGATTACACACACTTGCAAGTTTAAGAACAGAAAATACATTTTCATCCATATGAAAAGGATGCAAATGGATTGTAATAGCTGTGAATTTATTATAAGGTGATTCTCTGCAGTCATACATATTATTTGAGAAATACGGAAGCTATGGAATTGCTAGTATTTGCAACTGAACCATCATGGTAAAAGAAACCAACAGATCCCTGAATTGGGTGGACAAAAGAAAAGAAAATATCCTCTGCGAATATGATCTTCTTGAAGATTAGATAAATTTATTCATTTTGCTTCAAAATTATTCTACCAAAACACAGATTTCCCTAATTTGTCCTGCAAGGTTATTGAACAGAAAATAAAGAAGAACCTTTTAAATTTTGTCATTTTGTCTGAAGACTTAGGCTCTGTATACTACATGTTTTGTAGATATTTGTTTCTAAAATATTTTCAGTTAACACCCCTGAAAGTAAATTTTGAAAGAAGCAAAACTTTCACATTTGCACTTACTCAAAAGGAGCCCAAGCTGTGAAGACAGAAACACTAGCCACGGTGATGACTCTGTCTTTCATGACTGTTTGAGGTTAAGGCTGAAGTTATTTTGACTTTGCAGAGGTTAAGCTCATCAAACTTGCAGTTCATAAAACATGGTGAAAATGTGGGCTCTTCTCAATGACTTCTTTTTCTGCATTTTCTTGAAATTGGATTGATCAAGAACAAAATTTCCTTTAATATGTGTGAAGCTATTTGAAAGTTACTCAGATTTGAATTTTTGAGATATTAAATTCATCCCCACTTCAACATACCTTTTCTCTCTGAGTTTTATAGTGGATACTATTTTTAGGTTGGATCTGGGTCAGTGGCTTGAATATAAGATCTTGATCACTGGCAAGAAGATTCTCTGGCAAGAGAATGAGCTTGATGCTAGACTAAACAAGATCTGTTGACAGGCCAGTCAGATAAGAGAGCAGTGAAGTCAGCAAAACAAAGTGAGTTACTTTTAAAGCTTTTTTTAGTATTCATTACGATGAGCATTGCCCTGTGTTCTTTCTCTGGTTTGCATGTGCTTTGGTTTACTCAGAAAAGTGGAAAAAGTTTCAGAGTTATCTACCTGGAAAAATAAATAAATCTATCTTAGCCTGATGTAGAGGGTACTTTATCAGCTCTCATCTTTTTGGTAGTGGAGGTTTTAGTCTTTGAGTCAAGAGAATATACATACACTCTACAACAAGTTTCCATACTTTTGACAGCTATTTTCTCACCACTTGATGATGATGGTGATTCTTAATCTCTTGTACTTTATGGCATTGCATGTGAGTAAACCACAAATCAAAGGATTATGCAAGCAGATAAAAGCCTGATGTTAGTCCCTATTTACTAGAATGCTGAATAATTTCCAGTAAGCTAAAGTTCCCTTGCTATTACTGTGCCAATACCAAATGACTTTAAGATAAGCAAAAATTGCTAGGAAAGAGAAAAGAGCAAACATAATGAAATATCCATTTACAAAAGAAAATCTCATTGCTTAATCATCTATGATCACAGACAGCATACTTTGGAAATTTAGGAAAAAATAAAATTAATTCAAAAAATAGAACTTATTTCTACTGTTTTCTTTTATTGACTCTATTTTCACCTGGGGAAAACTGACTGCTATTCTTGTATTCTGTGACATGGGGAGAACCCCTCTGTAATTCCATCCTAGAAAGACACCTCTTTTTTTCTGTTTATATGTGTGGCATTTTTAAAGCTGGTTAGAAAATGGGTGCCTTATTGGAAATATGTATATATATTGAGAAGAAAGCAATGAAACTGGAATGGACAGTTAAAAATGAATGATTTTTCTGTAGTCTCCATTAAAAAGAATGAGAAACTTTGGAAATGGAGGTTTTTGGTAGGTTTATGATTGTTTGGCAGGCTGTGAGGTTAGGCTTACAGAAGCGAAAGCCATTTATTCTGTTTCACACTCCTTGATGTTCTACTCCCCAGAAAGATGGAAGTTTCATTATGAGACTGATGAAACTTTCTAATGCAAAATGTATCGGAAAATCAACTGAGGAATTATTAACCAACCCTTACTACCGTGCCTCAGAGAAATGGCATTATGTTACTGTGTCTGGCACAGCATTTTAGCAGCGCAGGTTCCCATTGACAACTAGGAGAGTCAATTTCTGGATGTTTTTCAGAGGTCTTAGAATCAGAGAATAGTTTGGGTTGGAAGGGACCTTAAAGATCATCATGTTCCAACCCCCCTGGCACAGGCAGGGGCACCTAGATCAGGCTGCTCAGTGCCTTGTCCAGCCTGGCCTTAAACAACTCCAGGGAGGGGGCATCCAGACCTCTAGTTGGGCAATTCTGCTGCATGTGCTAGATTGTCTACAGAGTAATGAGCAATTAGTATCTTCCACTTTATCTTACTTATGAAACATATGTTTTGGTTTTATTCATTATGGGAGGGGTGCTGCCCAGAATATTCTCTTGATGTATCTCTAGTTCATTCTCTAACCAAAGGTACAGTAAGCATTATTCTGTCTCAAAATAGTATCAACCACATTTTGTATTAATAAAATAATGGTTTTTAAAAGATAAATGGACTTGTTTGAACAGCCTTACCTTGCATATTTTCTTGCAATGAGTAGGAAAAGAATTAAAGAATATGTAGCAAAGAGATGCCTCTCTCTTATCCTGGGTAATTTCCTTCTGCGAGTGAAGATAACTGTTTCAGGGACCAAATGGTAAGGTTGCAGCTGAAGACCATACTGAAACTTCCTTGTGTTTCTAGATTCTATGTTATTACTCAAATATTGCTTCAAAATTAACATTAAAATCAGCTAGGACTTATGTCATGATATCAAAATAGATATTTTCTGAGCTGTGTTCCAGAGTTCTTTTCCGTGTTCTCCTATTGCTTTTAACTTGAGGTTTTTCAGGATTCATAGCTCCATGTTCTATTTTCCTGCCATTTATTCAACTGGTCTCTTCAAAGAGTACAAATCATCTTGTATACTAAATGAGGCAGGACTTTTGCAGGAAAGTAATGTCTTGTCATGACTATCATGTAAATTAGGTAGAGTAAGAATACAACCGGCTATTGTTACTGATTTCTTGAATTCAAAAGCTAATACTGATTAGATCTTTGTGTAAGAAAATCCCTGTCTAGTTATCTATGTGAGGATTATATATCTGTGTACACAGGGAATTATATTTTATACACATATATTCTTTTGTTAAATGCAACAAATGTTTTCATTCCTATCCTGCATTGCAAATAATTTTCTAAATTTAAATTTTATTGCCTGTCCATGCCAGGATCTTACGATACCTTGAAATTTATTATGGAGAAGCATGCAATACATCTAAGGTGATAAAGTACATGTTATTTCCTGAAGTTCATAATTACCTTATTTTGTCATGACTATGTGGCCTTAGGTTGAATAATGTGGGCTCTTGACAAGGACTTCTTTGTCAGCATTTTTACTACTGGAGATCATAAGCATAACCTCTTCAAAAGAAAAGATTCACAGGTGATGAGCATCAGGATGTTTTGCCTGAAGAAATAACCATAGCACACAGTCTTGTATGTCACAATGTCCTAAGAAAGATTAAAAGGAGAAGCATAGGCTGCTTGGAGGTTCATTTGTCAAATTATTTGGTATAAAAAATTTTTTTTCTGATTAATCACCATCTCCATTTTTCCTGTATTCAATCAAGTGTTTTTAAGACACTCTGTCTGCTCCTGCTTTTTCTTTTTTCTTTTTTTTCTAGACGGAATTCCCAGCTATTTTTCAGTTATCAGTATTTGAAGATAAAATATTCCTATCCCAGGGTGATTTTATTTTTGGTTTAGAAGTGATTCATTTACTTGAAAGGCAAACTGGTGCTGAAGTGTTGAAATTAGTTTAGTTGTGATGTCATGGTACAGAAACAAGGGGTTTTTTTTCAAGCAGCACATTATTGGGAAATCTCAGAAACAGATGGGAAGTAATTTTCTTAATGTTAAGTCATGTTCTTGATGTTTGATGGGAATTTCAGCTTTTCTAGTAAATAGCAGGTTGATGTATTTCTAATTTTAAGCCAATGTGATGCTTCTATGAATGAATGAATTTTGGTTTCTTGTTGTGGTGTGTTTGATTTTAGTAAAATGAAAAAAAGGAACTCTAGTATGTCTTTTATTACTGAAAAGAGACCTTCATGCACTGATCAGGGTTGTATATATGCCAAGTAGATTGATTTCCATTTGGATGTGAAGAAAATGAAGAACAGGAGCTCTACTTCTCTGGACTGATCAGTTTCTTTTCTTTAGTTCTGAGTAAGACAAACATGCACAGCACTCCATTAGTAGACAGTTCCACTGAACAAATACCCACTGTGTAAGAAGCTATGATGCTAGCCTGGCAAAAAGACAGAAAAAGTCAATCCTGATTGTCATTCTTCAATGTAACCACTTGGAAAGAAGCAGCAAGTGTGTTTCCTCCAGTCTGAGACAGTCTGATAAATGATTCTTGTCTCTTAAATATCGTTCAATGACCTCCTGTATCATGCCATGGTTTTAAGTTCCTTAACAGCCTCAGTGAGATAATTAATGAAGGACATCTATCAATGAAAGCCCACATGAACCACATCATCATTACATATAAGTCAGCTTCTTCAAAGCTTTCTGAAGGGGTAATAGTAGTGCATTGTTCATCATTTATTACAGGGCCTCATTCTTTTTCTTTTACAGAAGCCAGACTGACAGGCCTGTACTTCCCTGGAGCTTTCCTGAGTTCAGACACTAAGGCAGTTTTGGCTGCATACCACAACTAACTGTTTAGCTTTTTCATCCTTAAGTCACTTTAATAGTCATGGTTGAATGTTGTTTCATTTTGCTCAGTTGTTGCAATTTGTTCTATCATGTTCTTTGAAGAGTTCCTAAGAGAAGTGCTGCTGTTTGTGAATCCCTGCTGAAAATTTATTCAAATAAGTAATTTAGTTTTGCTGCAAATGGATGTATCTTCTTTAAGCATACTTGTTATCTTGATCATGAATTGGTCCTACATATTTTTCTGTCTGGTTTCCTGTTCCTGATGTGCTTTGAAAAATATTTATTATGAGTTCTGCCTCCATTTATTGGTCTTCAAACACTTTTGGTCTGTCTCACTGCGTGATTTTTCACAGCTAAATCAGATTTTTATATGCTGATAGGGTTTTTTTTTCTCGTGTGTATTTTTGATTGATCTTCTTCCCACAGTTTAGGTATGATCCCAATGTTTCATGACATGTTGCCATGTTTCTGATATTTTTATTTACTGGATAGTATATGAATGCTAGGCAGTATGTATGGACTCTATACTTTTCAGTATAGCATAGTGTGCTTAAGTAATTTGCACTTTGCATGCATGTAGCTTTTATCAGTGCTGTAAGAGTGTTGAGCAAGGTATATTATTGCTGCTGTTACATGGAAGTAACTCACCTGTAAGTTTCACATCATCTTCTCTTTGACTTTACTGTTTTTCCCAAAAAGCGGTCATTGATATTGTCTAAAAACATAGGACATTTATCCAATCAAAACAGAAATAATTGAAACCTGATTGCTGTTACATTTTTTTTCCTTAGATTGAGACCATTTGTGTACAGATATCTCAGACATATTTTGTCTTGGTTCTGTGCTTAAATGACTTTCTGTTAGTCAAACAGGATACAAATGGGGATTTTATTTCCTGTTTTCATTTTTCTTGAAGATGCTGAACTTGAGGCTCTGAATCATCCCACTAATCTTTCTCTGCAGTCCTAGGTTTCCAACTACCAAAGCAGGTGTGGATATTTAAAAGGTTGGCCTCATGAGATTAAGGATTGTTGAATTGCTCTGTAAACTTCCTAAAGTTCCACATTAGTTTTATTACCCTCATGACTTATTATTGATGGTTTTCTTATTTGCAGATTTTAGACCTCCTAAGTACTAGTTTTAAAACTGTGAACACCTTAAAAAGGTTGGAATCATCTCAGTCAATGACAAAACCACTATTTTAAAAGCTCATTAATAGTGACTTGCAGAGCAATGGCTGATGTAGTTATGGGCGTCTGTATATGTCTTGGTTTCTGGTAGAGTATAGCAATTGGTTGATTTAGATTCCAAGAACAACTCTACTACTTCTGCAGTTCTCCATATTGTGCTTATTCAAGGCATTTGACCCACAAATTTGGATTTGTTCTAGCATTGCCTTGACATGCTGGATTTTGTATATGTGTGCCATAAGACTGCATAGAGGCTCTGCACTGTTGAAAACAGGATCTGGAAATAAGCTGTGGTCAGCAGAACTATTCACACCATTTTCTTTGGTTACATGAACCTCTGTGTGTGAATCCGTAGATCAGAGCTGGTGACACTTCACCACTGCTTTCTCTTTAGTATCTCCCTTTTGGTAGGATAAGGGATATTGATCACCTGTAAAACTTGTCCATCTGTTGGGAGCTTGACTAGTTCATTAGCTTTTACCCCTTGGAAGAGGTTATGCACAAGGAAGCATGAGCTGAGGAACTCTCCTGACAGGTACCAAATAACTTGCTATGTGTGGTTAGACAGAACAGTTCCCGCTTCCCACTGGAATTCCAGATCATCCCATGTCTTAATTAGAATGTCTGAAGCTTCCTCTGAACATTGAAAATGAGGGATGAAACCCAGAGAAGTCTTAGAAGCACCTCAGTTAATAGAGGCAGACTGTTTTTATCTCTGTGAACCCTATTCCCTCGTGCTTGATCCTTGTGACTGACTTCAGCTATTCTTTTTTTATTGCAGACATCCTTTCTAGTAGGATTTTAAGAGCTAAGCAAAGCATGCGGGTCAATTCATGTTCTATTACTATCTCAATATTTCTTAATTTAAGATTAAGCTACTAAGGATTTGACAAAACATAACATTCCTTTTTACAGTAGTGTCTTTAGCTGTTTTTCTGGAGCCTTGCTGCGTAACTAATCTGAATAACATTTAAATAACATGAATCCTGTAATACGTTTCTCAAAATTAAGTTTAAATTATCTCTTTAATAAGATCATTAGACAAGCAGGAAGAAGAGGCTATAAGAGGTTGCTGATTGCCCAAGAGCTTTCCAATACTTCTATGTAAAGGGCACAGGTGCACAAAGGAAATGTTGATAACATCAAGCGTAGTTACAAAGAAGAAAGAGCAAGGAACAATTAACCACAATGGAAGACAACTGACTTAGGGAGTACTTTCAACTGAATTTATATAAGTCCACAGGACCTGACAGAATGAACCTGTGAATGCTGAGGAAGCTGACTAATGAAATTGCAAGATCACTCCTGAATACCTCTGAACAGACATGGTGATTGGGAGAGGTTCCTGGTGATCATAAGAAACCAAGTATCATTTCAGTCTCCAAGAAGGAGGATCTGGGGAATGGGCAGCCACTTGGCCTCATTGCAGGCCTGAAGATGGTAATAGAGGAACCAATCTGATAAATAATTTCCAGATACATTAAGAACTAGAAGGTTATTAAGGGTAGTCAGCATGGATTTACAGTGGATAAATCCTGCTTAACCAGCTTGATAGCTTTCTACAATGAGGGTACATGGGGGGAGATCAGTGGATGTTTACTTCAACTTCAGTAAGGCTCTGACACTGTCTCCTATGAAATTGTCATAGAGAACATGGTAAATTATACATTTGATAAATGGGTAGTGACGTGAATTAAAATCTGTGTACTGCTGGGAATTTATATTATTCACTCTTCAGTGTCTTAAGTAATGAATATCCTTGTATTGGGAGTTTATGCTATATTTTGCGAGAGGTGAGAATCTATGGTATGGTCAAAGGTTAAGAGTACTTTTGCAAAAGCCTTAGCTGTTTCAAATCCAGAACTGATGTACTTTGATAGTTTTTCATTAGATGAAGGCAAAAGGAATTAAATATTATGTTCTAACACAGGGAAATCTTTATTTTAGTCTGTTTAGATCATCTTGACCTTTGGCAATGTGCAAGGTCAGCACTACAACATGTCTAGTTTGTTGATTTTAAGTATTATTTTAATAAATCCAGTTCATGTACTAAAATTCTTCAGCATGACAAGCAAGCTTATTTACACAATCAGAGCTGAAGTGCTAACAAATAGCTTTAGTGCTAAATGCCACTAAGGGATAATGCTGTTCACTCTTGGTCGTCTATAGACCGATCATGATAGAGAATAAAAAATGAAAGTACATATCTCATAATCATGAGAGTTGCTGAGGAGCATGTGAAGTGTTTTCTTGGCCTCCTCTCGATGTTGTAGAACTTTTAGATCTGTAGGAAACTGGATCTGCCATTCTTTCAGTTGCACATATTAGCAGACCTTTCAGTGAGAGGAGAAAAGGGGCATCAGTTAAACTTTATCGTAATAATTTTTCAATTTTTTCTTCTTTTAGTTTTTTTTCCTCAATTTTAAGTTAATGAACATCTCATCATCCATTCTTCCACTGGGAATACATTTTGAACACAGAAGCTTAGAACCTTTAATAGTTTATTTCTGGTTTTATACGTATAAAGGTGTAATCCTATATACAAAGATTTTAGCAAGTAAATGGTATTTATAAAGATTAAGAGATACTTTTTCAGTAAAATTTCAGTTCAGATTAATTTAGAAATTAATTTATAAAATTTAAGTAAATGAGGCACCATCCCTGGAGATATTTAAAAGATGAGTAGATATATTGCTTAGAGATACAGCTTAGTGATTGTTTTTGTCAGTTAGGTGAATTGTGGGATTAAATGAGCTGAAAAGTCTATTCTATGATTCTGTAATAACAAGCAGTAATTTGACATCCTAAATAACAAGAACAAAGTAGACATCCTAAATAGTAATAATAATAACAACACAGACATTCTAAATTATAATACCAGAGCATTCCTCTCCGTTGCATTTATTCAAGAACTTTCGCTATCAATTATTTTCAAGGCAATAGGTGTGCGTGCTGGTATGAGCTGTAGATGACATTGTCCTGTCAGGTATTGTTTTTATGTTTTTATTGTTTTTATGTTGTCCCAGTACTAGAAGGTTAAAATACAAACACTTTTACAATCTTTGCTTTGAAAAGTTGTGCCTCCTTAATGCAGAGTTTTGTGTATGAATTTTAATAGAATCATAGAATCATTGAATAGTTAGCATTGGAAGGGACCTTAAAGATCATCTAGTTCCAACTCCCTGCCATAGGCAGGGACACCTCCCACTAGATCAAGTTGCTCATTTATGCACTGTCCTGCACACGAAAACCCTGGTCTACATCTGTATTCTTTACTTTTAATTTCACCATTTGGGTCAGTGTTTCAGACAATAAAAAGCTCTCTCTTTCCTCCCCTGCACCCCCCATTGATGATGCATTGAGTAACAGTTGGCAGCTTTGTTAGTTGTTTTGAAAGCTAGAAAAACCCTTTTTGTACCTTAGAGACTTAATCTGTTTGGGAAATAAGTGGTGGTGTGTGCTTTGTCAGTTTATTGGCTCCTTTCTTGCATGGTCTTTTGGAAATCCCTATATCCCTCATGCATTTCTTCCCACCATTCCCTTTCCCTGCTTTCATACTACAGAAGATAACTCCAGTTTTTCTATTGTCATCTTGCTTGAAGAGCTTTTGTCTTTTCACATCCAAATGCTGTTCCCAGAAGACCATCTAGAAGTTGTTCACCCTGACTCATGTGAAACTGATCTAAATCTCTTCTGATCAAAAGACTTTAAAACTGTTTTTCTCAGAAAATAATGTCTGACACTGTAATTTCCATTTGAAAACAGCTAACATCTGTGGAAAGTGCATAACAAATGCCTGAGGAATTTTTGCAAAGTAAAGTCCATGTCATGTTTGACTTTTTTCAGTTCTTCCATAGAAGAAAAGGAGGGGGGAGAGCGATGCCTCTGACCCAAGACTGAGCTAATTTTGGTTTCTGAATTCAATGATAGGATCAAGAAGTTTCCTTTCTTCTGTTTTTCCCTTTCTGCTGCTTTTCCCTTTTTTTGGGACCACTTTACATTTGCAGCACATGTTCTCTTGCCATTGGTTCACTGTGGCTGAACCAGGATCTTGAATTGAGTGACTGAGCTAAGAATTAATCAGTTCAGTAGATTAACTCCATATTCATGCTGCTAACACATCATCACCTCTAATGCTGTGGGGTTTTCCTCTAACTACTTTGACTGAAATTGTTCTGGGGGAGTGACAGATGATAGAACATTTCACTGTTAAAGGAAAGGCTTGTTACAAGAGTATACTTTTGTACTTGTATAGTAGGTCATAGGGTTTATTTCAATCTAATAAATGATTCCATTAGTCCAGACTGAGTAGTAACTTGGTCAGTATCAAAGATGATGTGCATAATGATAGTCTTTTTTATGGATATACCATTCCTGGAGTTCTGTTTTTTACGGCCTTTTATTTTTTCCAAGTAAAATCTGCTGGTATTATCAGAGTTATAAATTATACAGGGGATTATAAGGCCTTTAGCTGTTCTGATACTATACAAAGGTCAAGCATATCCCATTAAGAATCTCCAGTTTTGCGTACTTTCCTAAATTGGCTATCAAAACTTGCATCCACAGGGAAGGTTTATTGATAAGTGATGTTAATATGTAATGAGAATGGGATCCATACTGTTTGGACAAGCCAAGTTTTCTTTGAATATGTATTGTTTCTCACATCCACCTTTTCTGTTTCTGTTCGAATTAAGAGAAGAAAAAGTACTGTGGTTCTTTTCTGCCTTTAGGGTCTTAAGGTTATATTCTGTGATATTCTGTGATATTCTTCTCGATAATTTTTATGGTTCATCTTATGTCTGACACTCAAAGTAGGAAATACCCTCTCTTTCTCAATTTTTAAAGCTCCTCTTTACAAATGCAATTTTAATTTCTGCTTGTAAAGATAAGAGCAGGTTATTAGATTTCAGAATACATTTCTGATTTCATTGGTGTATTACAAAGAGTAAAATGAAGTTTAGGTCTGATTGAGGAGCATTGCTGCTTCTGATCTGCGAGTAGAAAGAGCAGCTTTGTAGCCAAGTTCAAGAGAATTGTTTTTTCTCAGTACACTAGTAAGTAGATTTTAATTAAAAAAGAGACATTTGGGGTTTTTTACAGTTCACTGGAGAAGGTATAGCAAGCTCTTTGGAAAGAAAGGAGAAGACAGGCAGTGCAGACAGGTGTCAAAGTAAAATGCTCAGAGTACTTGTTGAATTTGTCTTCAGTGTACTGAGAATTAATGGTTAGGAAGAGTGTCTCTTCTCTTGGAAAAATATCCTTACATTTCATGACTGATACAAACTGTCAGAAAAATACTACTGAACTAATAATGTATTAATCTTGAGACTAAACAGGAATTCATAGTTGAGTGTTTTCTGGGTCTTTGTACTTAATTCAGGAATACTCCAAAACTGTTTTACTCTGTCCTGTTGACCTATTTCACTCTCTGTGAGGGAAGAGGCTTTGAAATTAGTCCTGAGGTGTCCCTGCCTATGGCAGGGGGGTTGGAACTCGATGATCTTTAAGGTCCCTTCCAACCCAAACTATTCTATGATTCTATGATTCTATGATTCTATGATTCTGAGCTTGGGTGTTTCTGTGTGTTTACTTCTGTTTGGCAAAGATGCTAGTATAATTTGGTAAGTAGTAGTATCAACTCTTTGAAAAAAAATGTATACATGAAGAGACATTCAAAATGTACTTAGACTTGGCTTTACTCCATATTGTGTCCATGTTTCTGTAGCTTTTACAGACTATCTCAGTTCCTGGAAACTTGTACTTTGGATACCATTGCTATGTTCCTTGATAGTTATTCAAGATACTGAGGCACGTGCAGTTTCAAGACATTCAACACACCTTACTACAACAAAACAGAATCCAGTTTTGAGTGAAAAAAAAGTTAAAATTATAAGCTTTAAAAAAATCCAGAGGTTGGAATTCAGTTTCCATGCATGTCTTCTGAGAAGGAGAGTCCATAACCTCTCTTAGTCATAGGGGAGCCTGTTCCAGTGGTCTGACACCCTCCAAGTAAAGAAGTTTTTCATCATGTTGAGATGGATTTTCCCTTTTTCCAACTTGTACCTGTTGCCCCTTGTCCTGTCATGGGGAACCACGGAGAAGAGACTCAGGAGAGGTACTTCAGTCCCCTTATAATTTTTTAAGCCCTCCACCGGCCACTCTCCAGTCATTTTTTGTCTTGAACTGAGGACACAGTACTCCAGTTGTGGCCTCACCAAGGCAAAGTAGAGGAGTATAATAAGGTCTCTGGAACTTCTGGCCATGCTCTTTCTAATGCACCCCACTGGCTTTCTTGACCACAAGAGAATGTTACTGCTTCATATCAGCTTGTTCACCAAGTCTCCCAGGTCCTTCTCCACAACACTTTTCCAGCAGGTCAGCCCCTAACCTGGATTTGTGCATGGGGTTATTTCTCCCCAGGTGCAGGATTCTACACTTGCCTTTATTGAACTTCATTAGTTCCTCTCCACCCAGTTCTTCAGCCTGACCAGATATCACTGATTTGGCAACATGGCCTGCTGGTGTGTCCACCACTCCTCCCAGTTTTGTGTCAGCAGCAAATTTGCTGAGCCTCTTCTCTATTGAAGAATATGTTGAACAAGACCCATGACATTTGACAATAATAACTTTTTTTTTGTGAAGTCATAGCATAATAAAGGATTAAGTAATGTTACACAATGATCAAATTTGGTTTCTTCATGAACATGTGATATTATAACTAACTTGCATTGTGCAATCTGTTTTGATACCTTTTCATTTAGGGGAAGGAAGGCTTCTGAATTTCATCAGCAGTTACAGTATCTTAAATTTAGGAAATACGGTAAATACTGTATTCTCCAGAGTAGTATGAAGTTTTCATATCAGGGAGTAAACCAGTTTCTTTCTTAGATATACACTTTGATACTGTATCCGAGACTAAGAGAATGCCTTGAAAGAGAATCTCTTGACTATTCCCGTTTATATTTTGTTGATTTCATGGGAATGTCTTGGATAGCACAAACTGGACTACATATGGATAGAACTGAATTAGAAGGTAATATCCGCATGTGCACTCATGACCATTTCATCCATGGGACTAGGTTAAGACTAGTATTAAGTAACTCCTTCTCTCTTTGAATGCTTAAAGTGAGGATGTTGGGCTTGATGTACTGTTGGGCTTTACAAAGCTTTTTCTTTTGGGCTGCACTGTTTGCTAAAGCAAAGCACAGTTCTTAACATCAAAGAAATCTTCCAGTAAACTTTCAAGAGCTACCTGCTGGAATTTGAAGTTGCTGTTAATTTTTTAAGAGAAACATAATGCCTTTCCTAGGCAGATAATGCACTTCATCATTATGTAGACTATAATATTTTAGAGTTGTTTGGATTAGGCTTACATAAAATACTTTCTCTAAGATTGGAATGCAAAAAATATTGCAGGTTTTTTTTGCTAAGTTTGTATGTGTACACTCTTATTTTAATCCCCATGTAATATACTTTCCTTTATTCTGTCCCTGTATACAGAGGATAATTTAACAACTACAGGTGTGAATATTATAGGTATGCACATTAAAAATTTTTAATTTTTGTGTAGAATAATGTTTGTTTGGTGGTTAGCTGCCTTTTTTCAGCTGAAAATGAAGTGTAGAGTGTATAGGTCTTTTTATGTTCTAAATTCTGTGCACAGTAGTGACAACACTTGAAATTTATTCACAGTATTCTGAACTTGATAAGCCTGCTGATGTTGATCATAAACTAGTGTAGACAAACTCAGCCAAAAAAAGTTTCTGGAAGATGTTTTAGGCCAAAATGACTCATAAGGAGAGGGGAACAAACATGAATTATTTCCCTCCTGTCTTCACATACATTCATTAAATCTCTGCATCTCAGCCAAAGAAATAATTTCCTTTAATAAAAATGAGAATCTAGTTGCCTTTCTCCATCTAACATGGTGATGAATTCCCTGCTTTTCATAAATTTTAACAATGTTTTGCATTTATTTGCTCTAGTTACTTCCAGGTCTTCCCCCGTCTTTCTGTCAGAATATTTGTGTGATTGATGTAGGGAAAGGGAGGGGAGAGGAAAATAGACACAGCTTAAGGCTGCACCTGCTGCTCCTAGAGCAGGCCAAATTTGGTACTGAGTTGCATTTAATTCAATGCCCCCACTGTAGTTATAGTCAGATGTTTTCCTTTTTGTGTGTGGTGAATTGAACTGACAGCCAGGCAGAGAATCAGTTTTTCGATTTTAGGTCAAACATCACAGGCAACAGCTTCTTTGTGTTGCTTTGACATAAGGGATAACATCTTTATTCAAAGAGTGGTTCAGTTTCCATTTTCATTCAGTTCTTAGAGCTTCTGCTCTTGCAGAACATCATGAAACAAGGAGATATAAAATAAAAACAACAGCAGAACTCGCAGATTTCGGTAGCAGCTGAAGTCTGTGGGTATAATGACCACAAAGCACCACGTGGAGGAGCAGTTTGATTAGGAGCACCATGTCCAAGCTTGTTGGCCTTTCTGAGAGGAAGGAATTATTTTGCCGAGGGCAGCACCATACAAATAGAACTCCACTTGTTTTGAAATCTTGTCCTTCTCTTAGTGCTTCAGCGTGCTTACTAGCATCCTTGGAAGCTCTGCAGTGTGCTCTATGGACATGTGCTGGCTGGAATCTTGGTGTAAAAAACTGGAGACATTAATCATCTCTAAGTTTTGAAGCAGAGTCATGTATGCTGATGTTGATATAAAATTCTGTATCCTAGTTCCCTCTGCTTCACTTACTGGCTCCTTTGGTCTGTCTCTTAAGCCTTTCTGTGTAATTAATTTCTCTGTTGATAAGTTCTTTCGTGCTCAACAAAGCTTAGAAGGGACTCGGATGGTTAAAAGTTGTCTCGAGGATGCGCCCTAGCGTCGGAAAGTGGTATCGCTGATGGGGAGAGTTCGAGTCCTTGATGTGGGGGTTCATGTGGGAATTATGAAATTCCGTCAAGAGCAGCTAAGGAGTAATCCCGAGTTACAGGCCTAGGGCGCAGAAAATTTGTGGATGGGGTGAGAAAGAAGGAAGTGTATTTAGTGATTTAGAGCAGGGAGATAGTACTACTTGAGTGGGATGTGACTGAGCAGTGATGAAGTGGTATCATTCTTTGTGGCACAGTGATTTGTCCTGTGGCAGTAATTTGCAATAAACTGAATCTGTATCATAGATATGTGATAAGACATGTGGTGTTCATTCTTGTACAAACCCACTATAATAGAACTTGGCAAACAACAGAGCAGTCAATCATCAGCACTTCATTGCAGTCTTCAGGTTCTCTGGCTAATCTGTGCCAAAGACACAGATCAGTGCTCCTTCGCAATAAAATTGCCATTGGCATCAACATTCATGTTCTAAATGTAAAAACAGACATTTTGTGTCCTATCTTAGTGTGCGGTAATAGAATCCAGATTCACATCTGAGTTCACTGATCTGGACTGTGATCTTATATTATCTTCATGAAACAGAACATACTGTGGAGGGGGACTGAAAGAGATCAGGAGAGACTGATTCTTTCAGTGGAAGATTGTAAAGGAATGTTGAAAGACTGAGCCTCAGTAAAGAATGGATTGTGAAGCTGTCCTAAAGTGCCAAGGATATCTGGAAAAGAACTGATGCTTAAAGTCATTGCTCCAATTTTAAGTATGTTGAGAGTAATGAAACTATAATCCAGAATAGTTTAGGCTGCCCAAAATTCATTCTAATGCCAGGAAAACTAGTATATACTAGGATGTTTTTGATTTATGCAGTTATTGTGTTGGAAATGCTCATTGCTCTCACATGCAGTGCTCTTTGCTTCTGCCTGCATTTCAGATAATCAGATTCTGTTTAAGCAGACAGTGCTAAGTATTTAGAGATATGATGGCAGGAGAGGCATAGATAGAACGTGTTTGGAAGGAATGTTGCAGAATAATCCAGTCATACAGACTGGATTTGTGTTAATTACCTCAAGTGGCACAAATATGCCGATGACAGAAAAGATAAAGGTAGTTTTCTTCACAGACAGCTGTGTCTTCAGTACTAAGTAATTGCATAGTGATCCAAAGGACAAGCTAGGTTTTTGCTAGGTATTAGCTCTATCAGGTTAAGAAGATTTATTTCTAATGAGATGCAACAATGCAGGGGAAGCCTCTAGACAAGGATCCATTCAAAGATATAATACATGTTTTGAGTATTTCCTCAAAGAAACTAGTTTCTTTGTATTTTAAAGCATGTTTTGTGGCATGTGCATATTTTATGGATTATATATCTGAGAAGCATACCAAACTTATTTGGGTAAGTGGTCAGATTGTTTGGCTCAGAAGGCAGTTATCATAGGCTACCTAGATGCTGGTAACATGTGGAGTGTCACAGATGCTCATCTTAGGACCTATCCTTTTAACATCAGTAACCTGGAGGACATGACAAAGTGGACTCATACCAAGTTTTCAGGTGACTTGAAATTGAGATGTAGACACGCTGGAGAAACAAGTTGACAGGAACCTTATAAAATTCAACAATCAAAATTGTGAAGTCCTGTACCTAAGTGGATAGCTCCTCACTCCTGGGGACTGACTGGTTGCAGAGCAGCACTGCTGAAGAGGTCTTGGTCATCTTGATGGACAGCAGAAGTCAGTAGTGGGCTCTAGCAGCAAGGCAGATCAACAGTGTGTCCTGGGCTGTGTGAACCAGCCAGCATAGCAAGTAGATTTGAGGAAGCAATTTTCCCCCCTAATCAGCACTTGTTAAATCACATGTCCAGATAATGGCCATTACTGGTCCCTGCCCCTGAATATAGGACAGGCATCAATAAGCTGGAGTAAGTCCAGTGAAGGACATCCAAGATAATGGGGGTCTGGAGCACTTGTTCCATGAAGACAAGCCAGGGGAACAGGACTTGTTCAGTCAGGAGTAGACACAATTTCAGGGTACCTAACAGCAGCCCTTCCAGTGCTTCCAAGGATGTCACTAAGAAGATGGAGCTAGGTTCCCTGCAGTGTTGCATTGTGGGAACATGAGAGAAAGCAGACACAAGTTGAATAAAGGTAGTTTCAATGGGTTTATAAGGGAAAAATATTTTCCCTGTGAGGATGGAGAGGCAGTGGAGAAGGTGCATTGTGAGAATGGGCAGGCTCCCTCCTTTGAGTTTTTCAAGACAAGTCCTGACTGTTAAGAAATAATTGAAACTTTGTAATAATTGAAAAATAAGCCCCAAATAAAATAATACAAAATACTGAGACTAGGGAGAAGGGGGAGAGTTGAAAATGTGTAATCACACCGGTTCTCCATATGGTAGATCACAATAATGTTGAACACATGGAAGTAAGCGTACTGGTTATTTGAGTTGCAAAGGCAACAATAAGTCGATAAATCCATAGAGAAGCTGAGTAAATGCTTTTGTTACTTCAGTCCATGTCATGCAGAACTTTGGTGAAATGCACAGCCTGCTAGTAAAGATGAGTCACTGTCTGAAATTACAAGTGTGAAAGGAGGGAGTGCTGGAAGGGTTTGATAAACTATGTAACAAAATGTCACAAGAACCAGCTGTTTTTCTGTTCATCCCTTTTGACTGGCCTTCTTCTCATTTTGCCTTTGATCCTATTCGTTTGGAGATCTGAAACTCAGTTTGGGATCAGGATGTTAGAATGCACTGACTGCCACTTTTATGCTATCAAACCTTTATGCTATCTTACCTTTTGACCAATGGAACCCTTCGTTTTGCTTGGATTAGAGTCAGGTATTTGCTTGTCAGATTGAGTGTGAGGCAGAGGGAAAGAAGAAATAAATGCAGGCTCTCAGAAAGTAAAATTACACTATTCTTTTAACTTCTTTTTAAAGAAACACATCTGAAACAATGTTTTTTTGGCATCTTGCTTTTCCTAAAGGCCTTTAGAGAAGATCCTGTGACATTTACAAGAAGGAGTCCAATAATTGAGTCATTCACAATAGAATGATGATTATAATTAGCATTTATATAGCATATTTTATAACAAAGAGAATTCTTAAATAATTGACAACACTGGTGAAAGTTACAGTAATAACTAGCAGTGCTATGAAAGAAGATGGACCAAGTGTACTGCACAGCAGTACAGTACAAGAGCTCAGTCTGGCATTATTGAGCTGTTCAAAGCAAAAATAGGATTTAGTTTTTTAAGATTATTCTTTACACACTTTTCCTGCTTTAAATTAGAGCAGTAAGGAGTTGAGTCACCTTGGCTTTTGCTTGTCAAAATAATCAGGAATGATAGGGGAATTGGAACTGAGTCCAAATCACAGCAAAATCATATTCACATTTGGAAACAAACTGTAAAATCCTGTCTCCTGCTGTCCCCTCCTCCTTTCCCCCACCTTTTCCTTTTCTTTCCCATATTCTTGTTTTCACTGTATTCGCTGGTCTGGGGACTATTAAAATAGAACTAGAAAACCTCTGTTCTGCTCCCAGGCTAGCCATGATACCATCTTGTTGGAATCTCTGGTTTTAAGATCTACCCCAGAGAGACTGAGTTGAGGTAAGCAAGTCAACTTGAGTACTTGATTTTGATATTTAAGCATTTATTTGGTGCTGAAGAGAAGGAGTCATTAAGAGGATCAGAAGTTTTGACTTTTCCTGAACAAATTTAATTTTTCTGATGCTTCAAAATTGCACTTATGTCAGTTTTCTTGCCTTTTATGCTGTCATCAAGTGAATCTTCTTTGTTTAGTCTTTTCCTTCTGAGGAAAGAAATATAACTCCAGGGAAATATAACTCCAGGTTTGTAGTGGACAGAAACCTAAGGATGAGAGAAACCTGAGGAAATTCTGGGTTAGACAACTCCTGCTGACATGCAGTTTTAATTTGCGTGAACTAAAATCAGATGCTTTCTCTGTTTAACTGAAATTTAACTGAAATTCCCCCTCCAATAAGAGGGGAAACTTGACACCTGAAGAGGCTTACAGAAGCATCTGGAATTGCAGGATAGTGCATGAAGTCCCAGGAACTCCCTTTTGTTCCCATAGTAGAAAGCATCCAGTGAACAGCAAAATGACTTAGGGAAGAGGTAAGCAGAGGCTGTTGTGTTTTTTCATTTTTCTTATGACAGGTTTCCTAGGAAAGGTCAGTCCTGTAAGAAAATAAGCGGACAAAATCACTAATCACCTACAATGATGGTGATGCGGGGAGCGTGTTGGAAAAGTGTAAGAGAATATGATACTACTGTTTTTTGAACACTTACATTTTGAACACATATATTTGACAGAAATTTACACTTGTATCTGCTATTGAACCATAATTGCCACTGATGAAACATATACTTGATAAGACATAAGGAAATGCATCATGACATAGGTTTTTGAACTCTAGGATGAGTAGGATGAGCAGAATTGTTCTATAGATTATCAGAAGGAAAGGGATCTGGATATTCTGCCAGAGTTTCAAGAGGAATGTTCAATATCTCTGTGGCATACCAAACAAAAAAGTGTATGCATAATACACAGACTGAAGAGGAAAGGTGTAACTGTCAGCAGAGAAAAAAGGTATTTTGAAAGCAGGAGTTGGATTATATTTAGGTAAAATAGAATGTCTTTTCTGGAACATTTTTGAAAACAATATTCCTCCCAAAACCAAAAGAAGAGGAATGGCATGTTTATTCTGTGCATCCAGCTTTCTATCATTTGAAGGTCTCTTGCCATCACATGTGGTCAGTGTTTTGGGAGACTCCTCTCCAACAGTATGGTCTTTTAAATTTCATTTAATCTCATCCAAATTGTATCCATTGCAGTTATAGTTCATAGGTTACATATCTGGGTTCTTAATCATCACAATGATTCTTGAGGTAATGGTGTTTGGGGATTTTTGGGGTGTCTGTAATATTGGCTTCCAACTTGCTATTCCCAAATTTGAGTGAGTAAATCAGAAGATTTAGAGGATCAGAACTGAGAGGATGTGATCAGGCTGGATAACCTTTCCATATTCCAACTGGTTTTTGTTACAGCTGTGTGTGCTGTTCATTCTGGTTAGAAGTGTTTGAATTTCCTTGAGTTTGTCAGTAGGATCGTTACTGCTAGCCTAATTCTGAAGTTATTTATTCCTCAAGTATGGAGTATGTGGGGTCTTCTAAATATAATGCTGATCTGCTTTTTAAAAGCATGAAGGAGCATTTATTTATGCATTTCCCTTTTATTTTAAACTACTTTGTTTCTGTCTACCCTAGGCACTGATGCTGTTATTTTTTCTATAGGAAAGTAAGACAATGTCATGTCTAGATAGGTGGGAACAGACCAAGCATAATGAACAGCTTTACCTATTGCAAGCAATGGAAGTAATGGATATGTTTGGTTTTGGTTGCTGTGTTTTTGTTTCTTCCTTTCCAGGGGTCTTGTTTGGTTTTGGGATTTGGCTAGGTGTCTTGTGTTTTTTGGTTTTGGAGGGGTTTTTTTCCATTGGTTTTTTTGTTTGTTTGTTTGTTGGTTGTTTTTTTTTTAATTTTTGTTTTGTTTCTTTGTTTGGGGTTTTTTTTGGTTTTTTTTTTTTCTTTTTCAGAGGCAGAGTGTTTTGCTTAGTCTCTCTCTTAGAGTGAGAGAGATATCACAACTTTTAGTTGAATAGATTTAATCTCTTTTAGGATGTTTTCCAGATACTGAGACTGAATTCCTCCTTATTCAGTTCTAACCTTTTTCTTCTGCTTCACCCTTTCCTTTCCACCCTCTCAGTTGTGAGTAGGACCAAATTTTGTCCTTCGTAAACAGCTTTTAATGGAATAATGGAATTCCTTTTAAGTTTACAGCTACATGATTGGTGAAGGTCTCTATTTGCTGAAAGGAGATGGTATTGCCTTTTTGTTACCAATGTGCCATGTTACCATTGACTCAAAGGAGATGATGAAAGGAGAAAATAACATGCACAAATGGCCAAAATCAGATACAAGTCTTTTGCTGGATAAATACTTATCGAACCTCTTTACAATATCATATCATATGAGACTAATATTTATTTTGCCTTAATGAAAGGCACATCTATTCCAATTTACTCTTAAGCAGAATCTTTAGATTGCAGAAATACTGAGTTCAATATAGCGAGCAGTTTTCTGAGTAGTGTGAATGTTATTTTTGTATTTTAATTCACGCTTTCTTGAATAAAACAGTGATTATGTCTCTAGAAGTTTCATTATTCCTGGTTTTATTTGCATGAAATTTAAGTGAACAAGTGGTAATAGCATATCCTGAGAGGTGAAAAGAACTTGTAACAAACTGGGGAAGATTATTGTAGAGAGCCTGATAAATTTTACTTTTTTTTTTTAAATGCTAATTCTCCTTTTCCAGTGAGAGTGAATGATGTCATCCTGTCTCCTCCCACTGTGTAAACGAAGCTTGTGTCAAAGTGTTGCTGCCTCTTGTCACAGAGAGAACAGTTCACTTAAATGCAGCTGCAACACTTTTGTGTGATACCTGTCAGAATCATTCCCCTCCGAGGCTGGGTTTGTGACCATGATGTCAAGATGGGTCTTTCTCCTTTTCTGTGGATATATTGCACTAGATCTTGGAAATGCTCAGAAATTGCCAAGAGGCAAGTAGCTATGACAACTTTCTGGGTTTTTGTTTGTTTTTCTGTTGTGGGGCTTTTTGTTTTTTAATGCTTGCATTTTGCCATGGAAATCTGCTTTCAACATGCTAGAAATTATTAAAGATAATGGAAAAGCTGAAAGAAAATCAGTCAACAGGGTAAAGTCCAGGTACAAGAGAGTAACTTTTAAAATCTTGAATTAAAGAAGCTCTAAAGTTTTCATGGAATCTTGTAACTCTAGTCAGAACTACTATGAAACAAAGTCACTGTATTTAATGAGTTTATAATTATTTAGACAGGATTGTGCTGGTTTGTGTTTTAAGAACTTAAAGAAAATTACTTAAAAGTACCATATGCTGGTAGAAGATTTCAGTTCTGTCTTGAAAGAACTTACCTGCTTTCACTTTACATTCATCTTTAACTATTGAATAGGAATTGACTTTTGTAGATCAGGTTGCATGCATTCTAAAGGAGATGAATATGATTTATTGAATTTCCATAAGAAGAAAAAAGTCTCCCAAACCTGTGTGAATATTTGTTTAACTATTCGTTTTTCCTGGAGTCTGAAAGTAGAGTAGATTTGCAAAGCTGGCAGGGATCTCTTCTCTTCCTTGCTAATGTGATTTGTGTAACTTTGACATTTTACTGGTATTATATTACTTCAGGAGGAACAGTCATAGCATAAAATGAATATAGTATTTCTATACCTAGATTGTAAAACACTTTGTAGTACCTTGGCAGTAAAACAGCACTTTCACAACTGTTCCTGTACTGTACATATTACTCTTAATTCGTAGAAGTGCTTGCCTAAGCCACTGTGCTTTATAATGCATTTTACATCTGCAGACTGCTGCAACCAGTAACATTTAGAAAGGAAGCTGTGATTTAGTTTCTCATGAGGACATTTATTAACAAATCAGCACTTTGAGGGCTTCCTAGGAGATTCTGTTTCATAGATGGGGAATCTAAAGTACTTTGGGGAGAAAAGGCAATTTTTTTTCACCCCCCAATCCTTAAAAATCTTTTAAAATAGTTTATGCATAGTGCTAATAATGGGGCAATGTGTAGTTTGCATCAGATAGATATGCAGTTGTTCCAGTCAAATCTGAAAGGCCTCAGTTTCATTAAAAAAAGCAATCTATAAGTTAACTATTGTAGCAATTTGAGAGGATTATGTTGAACAGAGAGGAACTTTGTATGTTTGGCACAAATTCAGCAAAAGGAGTTTTCTAATGTTTATCTTTTTAAATGGTTTCACTGGACTTTCTGCCCACTGCCATGGTGCAACGGCTGTAAATTTATGTTAGCTGTGAGATGGAGACAAAGCTACTGATGCACTGCAGTCAGTGGGAGATTAACCCTGGGTTGCATTTTTTTCCTCTCCTAAAATAACATTGCAGAAGCAAAGTTCTGTTTGCCAAATGCATAAAGCTGCAGGTGGAAACTTCATTTCTTTCTAATGCTATAGCTTTTTCAGATTCTCCTATTCCAGTACTGAAATATCAATCTAATTCTTTTGTTTGCAGCTACTGCTGATTATTATTTACATTGGACTACACTGAAAATGCAAAGTATCTTGCTGTTATCTAGAAACATTCAAACATTCAAAGAATTGTGTTTTTCTACAGCTCTTTCTTATTTGACAGTACAGATTTTTTTTCTTAAGCAGAGTATATTGGGATCTTAAAGTATTTTTAAAATGAGACTAGTAGTGCTAGTATTGTGCTAAGAGGGCTACTCTGCCCTGCTAAACTGGCTTAAGTGACAATGAGTCCTGTGCTCTTCGAGTCTTGAACTATGTAGGCAACTGAGGATCCAGAGTCACTCCTGCCTTATGGGAAAGAGTGGAAGGAATTTCATAACCAAAGGCAAAACAATCTATTCAAATTCACTTTCTGGTGGTATACTCCCTCCTATACACAGGTAATCATTGTAAATCTTGTTCTTTGGAACAATCCCACCTTGAAATTCCTTCATCTCTTCTCTCCAGGAGGTAAAACACATTGAGACCTGGTCTCGTGAACTGAGATTTTCTTTCAGTGGTGGAAAGAGCATCTTGCCTTCTGCAGCTGCAAAAGAGCAAAGTCAGTAAATCCTTTGGATGTCAGTGACTTCCAGAAGAGTTATTTGACAAGCTCTATGCTCTATTCAGAAAGCTAAAACACACATTACTCTCTATTCCCATAAATTTTTATATTTTCACCTCCACATGTGTTTGACTAAAATGACAGAGTATATTATTGCCGTTCTCAATAGAGAGTTTATTTTAAAATTCTTTATTTGATTATTTTGACTTCAAAAATTAAGGGCTTGTTGGAGCAATAATTTGTAAATGCTACCAATATGACTCAAGAAGGCAAAATTGTGGAAATATAAGTTTAAATTTCTGGTGAAAACCTTATGCTACTTCTATCTGTCTTGCATCATAGTAGTATTGCCTGTGCAGAGAAGACCTTTGCTTATACTTGGTCTTAGTGTGACAGTGATGAAGCAGTTATAACCAGTGTCCTAATTCATACTCTTTCTGCGGTAAGATTTTGCAGACATAAATAAAGGCTATGCAACTGGAAAGGTAAAGTTGGTGAACATGGTGTTTTGCTGTGGAGGCAATGCCTTTTTTACGACTGTGATAGGGTTTCATGAGTTTCTGTTTGAGAGATCAGCTGCAAAGAACATTATGCAGTCAGTGCCTATGAGAGGGGCAGGAGATGATGGTACGATTAGGAATGGTCTTTTATCGAATGTTTGAGGCACTGTCCCTTCAGATGAGTCCAGCTTCTAAAGCTTTATTTTTCACCAGATACAAGAGAGATCTGAGGATCTTGCAACTATTTTTGTCTCTCGTTATGCTGTTATGCCAGTGTCCCCCAACATGCACTTTTTTCGGTTCAGATCTGTTGTAATTGAAACATTTTAATGAGGGGTGGTAACCATGTAATATATAGGTGTCAGAATTATAAATTGGTATAAATTCTCTAATTATTGTGATGCTGCATCACAGAAATGTTCCATCCCTGAAGAATGCAGCACTATCTCTAGACAGGAATTGAGTATAGACAAAAGATCTTGTCTTAGAGAAGGAGTTGGTAAGGAATCCGAGAGGGCGGTGAAATAGCAAAGCCACAGAACCAAGAACAAACAAGTTACAGGATGTAATCCCCAAGATTCTTTGATTTGTAATCTGTGTTTACCACTGTCACCTTTCCAGCTGGACCTGATGCAAATGTTGTTGAAGGCAACAGTTGTGGAACAAGTTTTTAGTGATGCTAAAAGAGGATTTCATGGTTTTGATTTTGCCAGTTGATTTTCCAGTGATAACACATATGTGGATAGAAATGTACTTGATTCACTATAATCTCTGTTTCTGATAGCTTTTGTATATGTTCATGTTCTGTTTTACTTTGTGAGAGATAAAAATAATATGGAGTTTCTCCTTTCTTATAAACTTACCATTTTACGAAGTGTTTTGGTTTTTTTTTTAATAGTCTAAATGTTGTTCTGATTTGGATTACCCCCCTGCCCTGTATGCTGACCTCCATGGTTTTCCTTCTATTTGAATTAGTCGTCAGCTAGATTGGAATTCAGTCTTATCCTTGTTCTGCTTTCCAGGATTCAGGCCTGTCCTGTTCTGCTTTCCAGGAAGAGCTCTGGAAACCTTAGTTCACTTTTCTCCTGGTTGATGCCTTCTTAGGGAAAAGAGGCCAAGCTTGACATTCCTTATGGTAACATAGGATATGGTAACTGAGTTTGATTTACAGACTCATGTAACTTGATCCAAAACGCTCTTAGTTCTACTGTTGTCAGTTGTGGGGATAAGAAGGAAAAATAATAGTTTTACTCTAAGCTGTTGGGCTTTTTTGTTTTTACTAGGTATGCCAGAATGTTAGAAAATATTGTAGATAGATAACTTCTAGCTGAGATTTGTATTTATGGTAATTGTAACTGACATCCCTTGGAGAATGAACACTGTAGTTACAGTATACATCTATACTTATTGTTGATGTTTGGGAAGGGGCTAATTTTATACATAACTAAATTTTCTGGCTCTACTATATTATGTAATACTTCTTACTAACCAGAGGTTAAACTCAGCACATGGTTTCACTTACTGGTGTCAAGCAGTTAAAACAATGTTATCTGAATGTATCACAGTCACTATACTGCAAGGACGAAACCTTAATCTTTAAATTTTCATGCCACCCCCCCCCCAACAGCACCTGTTTGCTATCTGTAGAATAGCATGGTAAATATTGTAGGAAAGGAAGATGTCTCCTGAAGGTTGTGTTTTTCTGAATGAAGCTGGCATATTAAAATGTCACAAAAGGAGTGAAATGATATGTGGTTTTTTTGTTACTTTCTGCATGATTTACTGAGAATTTTCCTGGAAGTAATTTTTCAAAACACACAATACATTAACCTTTAAAAAAATTCTAATGAAAGAGGGCCAATTTGGATGAAGCTATTAAATATCATTTGTTTTTTTAGTGTCTGGAAAGAGAAGTACAAAATTAATTTGATTTGTGTGAAATACTTCTCATGTTTAATGGCATATAAATTACAGTAAATTCCTATGAGAAAATTCAAAGGGACCCTTTATCTGGTATAATTGAGTGGCTCTGGTTTTCAGTCAGTAGATATGTCATGGCAAATTTGGCTCATTCTTTGCGAAAAATGAAAACAACCCCTAAGAATATTACAATTATAGCAACTCATTTAATCAAAGTTATCTTATCATGCAGACAGTTGTGTCCTCATATTGCACAAAAGCATATCAAAAGCTGGTACTGAGTGTCAGGCTTCTGAGTTCAAAGATAATCTGTAGTACCAGAATTCCATTTTTATACTGGCACAGGCAGTGGTGTGACAGCATGATGATACATATGGGTGGATTCCACTAGGATTAAACTCCTTAGCATATGAATGCCTCTAAAATGATCTCACTGCCCTGTAATTTGTATAACCTCTCTCCTCATCATTTTAATTTTAATATTGCCAAGTATCTCCATTTTGATTCTAGCCATTCCAGCAGGGCAAAATTCATAACTCTCTTGAGGGAAGAGCCATTGCTGTTGCTGCTCTTTGGCCAGAACCTACTGTATATGGAAAGTATGGTTTGTTTCTCTATTGACTGCTGATACTGTGAATGGTGTATATGTCTCAGGCTCCTTTTGAGTGTTTGGACTTATCAGTTGCATGCTACATATTACACATGCAAACAGAAAGCTCTGTCTGCTCTGGGGAAGGGGGCAGAGGGGAGAATGGCTAGCAGCTACCTGCCATAGTCAGAAATGTTCACACTGCTCCTAGTGGATTTCTATTCCTTAGGGAAATTCAAGTTAAGACTTGAAATTGTTGGTAAGCAGGATAAATTTGTTGCTGTAGATTGTTCTTGACGACTATGTTTTGACAACTGGTTGAGGACTTACTCACTGGCATGGATTTTGCAGCAATGTCACATTAATCTTGGTGTGAAGAAGCACAAGTATTGGTGATCTGGAAAGGCAGCGACCTAAAATAGGTACCATTAGTGAAACAGCCCAGTCTGTAATTTGCTGCCATGAGAGCTGCTGATCTTTATTTGGATGCCCTTAGTTAGAAGTCGAGTTTTCTAAAACACAGGCTAGTATGTTCCTAATACAAGTTTACTTTATGAAAGACGGGTATATATGTTTGATTTATTTTACTGTGAGGATAGTGTTCATGAAAATGACTACTGGCAGCATCATGGGTCTTATCTTTCTGTGGGCAAGTCCTGAGCCAACTTTCTCAGAACAACTGTCCCTCAAAGGATATCAATCCTACCTACTCTTGCTAAATCATATATTAGATCTAAAGGCCAGAAAGATCTTCTCTTCATTAGAAGAAATTATTCTGAGGGGAACATTTGCTACACTTGTTCAGAGATTAGACAAAAGTCTAATATCTGTTTTTCAAAATACTTGAGAGTTGTTGCTGAGATCGATCAGTCAGTGATGATTTAATATTATTGACAGTGTTTTCTGGAAGAAAAATAAATTAAGAAAGTGAACCATGATTTTATCTCTGTGCATGGTTGTAGCCATGGTTTTTTACAAAAATCCTGTTACCCTGTGGAAATGTCTCAAGGCATCAGGGCTCCATGTGAATAAATCCATTTCAATAAAACCTGCATGATTAAGTACCTAAATCCCTGATTTGATTTTTATTTATTGTGTGTTAATGTGTGTAGGGGATCGTAAATCAGTACTATCATTCAACCCAAAGAGTCGATGGCAAAATGGATTCTCAAAGTGTGAAGGAATGAGTTTTGTAGGTTTATTTCTGCATTTCAGTGTAGCCCTAAGGTTTTGCATTATTCTTGAAATCCGCTCAATAAAATTAGTAAGGCATTGTAATAATATTTACTATCAGCAGCAACTGTGCCATTAATTTATGAATCTATAAATGGTCACAGAATGCTTGACATGAGTTTACATAATTAACTCTTTGGGTTCCTGACCGATTAGGGGGACTGTCAGTTTATGTGGGCTAAAATTATTTTTTAACATGTATAGGGAAAAATCTTTTCTCCTTTTTCAGTTGCTTGCTTCTGCTTTGTATTAATTCTTCACTTCAATTTTTATTTCTACAATGTAAAAGTCTGGAATAATTTTAGAACACACACAGTTGCGGTTGGTTCAATAATTCAAATATGTAAACTTGAATGTTCCAGAAAGTTGTTTTCTGACTTTGAGGAGAAAATATTTTCTGGCAGTTTTGATTCCCTCATTACGACAGTGCAAGACTATACATGAACAAGAAAAATGAACAGTGAGAAAAACGCAAGACATGAGACCTTATCACTTTTTAAAATCTCAGTGTGTCTGTATGACATGCACAAGCCTATGCTGAAAATAAAGGAATGTGCAAAATAATCTGAAAGCTGGTAAGAAACTGAGCTTTGGGATATGAATAATAGGAAGGAAACTGTACTGTATGACCTGGAAATTTTGGCAGACCTCCATTATCTCTAGCTCACACAAGCACTGAAGTGGTAGGATTAAAAATCAGGGCACAGATATTATTTATAGCATAGTGTATCCTGAAGCATAGCTTGTTACATAGTTACATCTGCAGTGAGATTTGAGAACCATAACTTCTCTTAGTTTGAGGAAGAGCTGTCTCAGGTAAAAGTGAGAGGGGTTACATGTTCAGTTGGAATCATAAAGCTTATTAACAGCTACTTGCTGTTGTGAACATAACTGTGAAAATGCTCCACATTGGTAGTCCATTGTTTGGCCCTATACTAATGGGAACCAGCCTTTAGTTAAACTATGGCAAAATCCCAAGCAGAAATATCTCATCTTTTCAGCATTTCTTCCTGCTTTTTGTTTTATGAGGAAGGCAAAGTCTTGCAATTCTAATAAAAATGTCTCTCTGCTCATGTTGATTATTCAGTGCTCCTTAGTAGGTAATAAATCTGCTCTGACTGAAGTGGTGATGGTGGAGTAGTTAATTTATGTTGTCTGTTTATCAAGTCTTTGTATAAACATCATAAATAAGCTTTTTTAAAGGACTGAGAGACTAATGCAAAATTTTTGAGCCAAAGAGCTTGTTTCAGAATTTTGGACAGATCAGATTTTGTGGGTTTTTTTTCTCTCTAATGGAAGATTTGTAATTAATCTAAACTTGCATGCAAGTAGAAAAGTCATGAAGGTGATTTCACACAGACTGTCCATCACACAGAGGCATGAACTTACACACACACACAGTTATTGTGGGATCTAGCTCTTTTTTGGTAAACACACTGCATTAAAAATTATTTTTTTTAGTCTTCATTCCCTCTCTTCCAGTTTTAGAAACTGGTCAAATACCAGTTGATAAAAGCATTTGAATGATATTAACATGCAGTAATGAATTCTTGGAAAGCAAAGTTTCTCAACAATGTAACAGATGTTTAATATGTTCCCTTTCCACATGGAAATACTTACAGAAATTAGCAGTGGATGTCATATGCTATTATTATATTTATTTGAAGGAAATGTAAGATTGTTCACAGTATTAAGGGTAAAGAAAAAATATTATGTAATTCCCTGTGTCGCTTAGAAGTATCAGGTATGTACAATATTTTTTTCATAAACTCACTTTTCTAGATTTTTTTTTTGTTTCATTAATTTGCTTCTATATTGTTTAAATGATTGTCAAACCAAACACTGACAGGAACGACTATCTCATTTTAAAGAAGCTGTGAAGTTGTGAAAGAATACGTATGTACTTAATATATTCTTAACTCAGAGAACATTCCTTGGGAATTAAAGTAATCATCTAAGCCACAATCAGGTTACAGATCATTGGTGAGACACACAACACTTTCTACATACCATGAATTTTACATGAACAACTGGATGCATGCCTAAGTGAAGTACAAGTGAAAATGTGAAGACAATCATACAGAGTTTGCTAGCTGCTGGGTCCATGTTTTGGTCAGAAGCTATCCTTTCGTGTAGCTGATATGTTTTCTTTATTGTCATTTTTCTTTTTCTTTCAAAAGGATGGAGGATTAAAAATAGATAAATAAATAATGTAAATATGGACATAGAAAGTTGGGTTATGAGAAGAGATTATTCTTTGGTGCTTTCTTTCATCTCCATAAGTAAAAAATTAATGGGGGAAAATGGAGCAGAAGGTGATGCAATGGATCTAAAATATAAAGAAATATAAATTTTATATTGTCTCCCATATCCTGGGAAGGAATGCAAACAGGTAGGTGGAATAACAGATGAAACAGGTAGATAAAACACTTTGTTAGCAGAAAGAACAGCTATTTTTTACTTATATTCATACTCCCTTAATCATAGACATTTTTGCATATTGTGTATTCTGGTTATAATGGTTTTCCATTTTTCTTTATAATCCTTTTATTTGGAATAATTTACTTCATATTTTAGTTTTCTTGAGACAAGTTAACAATGCATCTGCTCCCCAAGATGTTTGTGGTACCAAAAAAAAGTATTTCTGACAAAATCTGGAATTTTATGTTACTTTTCAGAATGATCAAGTTTTTATCATACTAGTGATTTCTACTTTTACCATCTTTATTTGAAGACTTACTGGAAGTCTGGTGCTTCAGAAATTTGCTTGAATTGTGCAAGCTTTCCCTTGATCTCTACAATATGCAAGAGTGGAAAAATACAGAAGATAAAAAGGGTGACCTGTGATTTTTCCTAATGTGTTACAGTTTTTTTTATATATGACACACCAGATCATCAGTCTTGAGATCCATCTCGTCTAATGGAGCAAGATGAAATACATTTTCCACCTGGAAAATCTATATGCGGTTGGAATCAACCCCTTATAGGACTCAGCAGTATCCAGTTAGTGTCACAGAATGTTCAGCTTGGAGAGCAAGAGCATAAGAGAAATCACTTTGTTTTGACTGCTCTGGAAACACTGAGCAATTTTGTAATTATTTTTTTTGTTTGTGTTGATATCTTTGTGAACTGAAAGGGAATAACTGGTTAAATGTTCTGCTAATAGACATGAAAGCACTGACAAGACCAAATTTCTCAAATCAGAACAGATTTCCTAATTGATAAGTGGTGTTGTTAAGTGATGAAGTTTGCTTATTCTTTCTAAGTTGAGCATATGATATACTGCAACATTTAAGAATGTATGCCTCAGATATTTAATTGCTTTATCAGCTGTCTGCCTCTGAAAAGTGGAGAACTTATTCCAAAGTTAAAATGCAGAATATTGCAAGCACAAATGCCAAGTGCACATCCAAAGCTATTAATTCTTGCTCTATTTGCAGTCTTGGATATTAGAAGAAGATTTTGAGCAGAGAAGTCAGATATTTTGTGTGATCATATGATGATTGCAATGTAGGAAGTGAAAAGCTATTATGACTTCAGAGAAGGGATGCTCCCATTTGATTCTCATCCTTTGATGCTAGCTATTTTAAAGAGGCCCATTTCAACTTTACACAGGGGTCTTAAGAATAAAAATCAAGACTCATTAGATAGCGGTAAAGTGATGAGTACATTCTTACAACCTTGCATGCGTTTAAGAATCGTTAAATGTCTTACATTGTCTTGAATTGTTAAATGTCGTGGCAGTGGTCCCTTCATGTGCAATCTCAATATGACGGGCATGTTGTAGTTTTCTATTTCTAGATGTTTCTGCCAGAAATATATTTCTACTTTACCTTCTGATTGAATACCTGCGAATGTTTAATGATCTTTCAAGAATGCATGAACTGAACCACAAACTATATTGTCATGAGCGTGTTTACTTAGATATTAAATGAGAGAACAAAGAAACAGACAGAATAATAAACTGCTCAAACTCACTGATGCTTTAGGTGTGCAGCAGTATCTGTGTCACTAATTGAACGGCCATTCTGTAATTTGGTTTAGGAAAGTAGTTTGATATGTACCTGTTTCTCATTGGGCTTCCATCTACTTTGTCTCCTTTCAATATCAAACCAGATCATTATGTACAACTCATCTTGTTTCATTTAGAATAACAGAATAGTTAAGGTTAGAAGGGACCTTAAAGATAATCTGGTTCCAGCCCCCCTGCCATGGACAGAGACACCTCCCACTAGACCAGGTTGCTTAAAGTTTTTGCATATCCTATGTTCTTTCCTAAATGTGCACATATCACAAAACACTCTCACCCACTGAATTGAGTTTAGGCGTAACTGCAGAAATTGCTCAAGATACAGAAAAACTATCAATAAGTACCTTAGACTTTTAACCACCCTCTGCTATTCCTCAAGCCTGGTTTTCCATCTGCCTTGCAACCTGTGTATTCAGTCTGCATTTTTCCAGTTTGTCTGTGGAGACTGTGTCAAAGTCTAAGTAAATGGCATTAACCACTTTCCCTTTACATGCAAAGCCAGTAACAGCATCACAGAAGCATCAGGGTTGGTCAGATGCAGTCTGGCCTTGGTAAACTTTTGTTGGCTGGTCCAGATCACCTGGTGACTGAGGTTAGGCTGAATAGCTTGCAGATTCATGGATGCTCTTTCTCACTCTTTCGCAAGCAATTACAGTGAGATCTTTGTTGTTTTGTGATAGATTAATTTTACTTCTACCAGTGAGTTGTCTTATGCTTATCTAATACTGAAGAGATCACCTTTTATATTTTCAATATCTATATATTACAGATAGGAAGTAGGCTACTGGAATTCAAGGATAACACGGGGGAGGTGCATACTTAGAGGTGCAGGAGAAGCACCTGTGACCTTCAATGGGAAAAATATTAATTTCTATAATGAAACAGAATGCTGAAATGGTCTTCCCTTGTGCTTATTCCTGAGGCACTCTGTTCCAAAGTATCACTTCTTTTATCAGTTTTTCATCCATCTTCCATATTCGGTTTATGTCACTTAATTCTGCCCTTCACAGAAAGAGAGCAGAACTGGGTTCTGTTCGATTGTTTTAGCCTTCATATCAATCTATTTACTACTCCTTTAAGATGGCTTTTAAGGTTTTTTCCCCTGGGTAACATACTGTGCCTTCAATCATTGACTTTTCTTTTTTTGTCCTGGATTTTATCAAGTGGATGTACTTTATAGTGCACAACCTACTTTATGGTGCTTTTGCAAAAGAAAATGTTTGTGTGCACTGGCTTGTTAGTGTTAAGAGATATTTTTAGAGGACTAATGCATGAAAGGACAGCATGCTAACTTCTCAGATTTACAATAGAGAAGGCAACAATCTTGAAATGTATTTACCTCAAAGATTAGATTACAGTTTAAGAGTTGGAAATACATGCTAGTGTTAGTATAGTTTGCAAGCCAGTGAACTATCTAAATGCTACTATCTGTAAGCATTTCTATCCTTAAAAAATAACCTTGTCCTGAATCAGATAAACCAAAATCAACTATGAGAACATCTAAGTCAATGATACTGAATATTGGGCTGAGGACTTGCTCCTTCAACTGCTTAGACTATAGCAAGTAAAATAATGTGTAACATGCAAGATTTTAGTTCTACAGATTGTAGAACAAAACAGACTGTTTCATTCTACAGATTTACAATACCATGCGAATACTAACTTAAGACTGCTTGGGTTTGGTTTTTTCAATATTAACTCAAAATTGACTTATTTTAACTCAGTAGAAATGATACTTTTTTACCATCAATTATTTCATACTTTTCTTTTGAATCTGGCTCCTATGGACCCAAACTATTGCAAAAGGTCCCTAGATGAACAGTCACACAGCAAATAAATGCAAAAGGTATGCATTGAAAAAAATGCAAAAATATGCATTCTGATGAAATATATAGAGATCAAATGTAAAGAATAGACTTCAAAATAACTGCTACAGCCTCACTGAAATTCAATCCATGTAGAATATTATCTGTGAATTCACTGTTGAATCATATAATAGATTGTAAAATACAGTATCTTTATTCTTTTCTCAGAAGCAAGTGCAGTTGTGTTTCCAGATACTGTTTTTTCATATGCCTTTCATTTTGATTCTTGAAAATGCACTGATATTGTTAAATGAAAAGTGAATTAAGGAATTAAGAAAGTGGTGATGCTAAACATTGCCTTGCTGTTGAACAAGGAACAGCAGTGGTAATGCTATGTCCTGCCCATCAGTGAACATCTTCTTAGGAAACTCATCACATTAAGGTCCATTAAGTCTTTAATACTGATCACTTCAATCTATTTACAATAGAGCCAGACCACCAGCATGTGAATTACTTACCTGTTTAAGTTCTTAGTTATGGTGGTGAACTTTCCCTATTGAGGTACTGTTGTTAAATATAGTCCATGCTTTTATTCAGCTAATCAGCTGTAAAATAAACCTGTCTTATGGCTGAAGACCACATTTTTCTTTTGGTCTTTGCATTAGCTGGTGCTGTTTGAAAGCTTGAAAGGGAGGCTTTTCTTGCTTTCCACAGTCTTCTACCTCTACCGAATATTTTTTTGCAGAATCTGTCAGATTCTTCAGCCAAGATACAGATTTCTTCATAGCCCAGTCTGGGTGGAGCTGCCTTGGACCTGTTTCCTTGGACAGGAAAAAGACCCAGGACTGGAAACACCAGCTCTTCTGGGCAAGATGCAGTCACTGTCTCATTAGATCTGTCCAGGTGGAGTTGCATCAGCCCAGAAAAAGGCATTCCAGACCAGTCTGGAAAAAGCCCCAACAAACAGCTAGCTCTGAGAATAAAGACAGAGGAGCAATGCCCTGAGGTCATACTTATATCAGATTCAAATCAAGCTTTATTCTAGTGCAAAAATTTAACCATAATCTATACTGAAATAAGGGTTTGAGGTTGTCTTTTTAGGTTTTTTGTGGACAAATAATGTCTTTTTAACTTTTTTTTTTAGTTTTTGTGCTCTTGACTTGAAATGTGGTATCTATCAACAATGGCTGAAATTGAAGGAGTTTCAGGATTAAAAATAATGCATTGAAAATAATGGATAGGCTTTGTTCTGTCCCTAAACTTCAAAATCATAGCAGTTTTTGATCTTGAATACTATTTGAATTACATTTTTAGCTTAAATTGTTGACCTTTAAAACAACTAAGTTTGCTCTCTGGGTTAAGACGGGAGTGGAATATTCTAAGATTTAAAAGAATAATTAAACAGTGTCTCAGGATTAATATCCAGTTCAGTTGCAAATGACAAATCTATGTGCAATGCTTTTAGCCTGTCCTCTCTTATTAAGTTTTCTTAATTGCCCTTTTAAGGGTATGGTCTATTTGGTGCCTATTTTCATAATTCAGAGTACTTATTGATGTGGAACTTGTAGCTAGGAGAATTTGTGATTAATATGATTTGTGATGAGAAAGAAGATCTAACATTGTCCACAGCTACTGGACAGACCAGAAGATAGAAGACAGGTTTTCTGTGGAAGTGCACAGCAATATGACAGGGGACACTGAGCACAAGCTGAAACATAGAAAATTTTGGTTAGATATCAGGCTTTTTTCATAAATGAGAAGGATGATAAATACCGGAACAGGTTACCTAGAGATATTATAGAATTGATGTCCCTAGTGGCACTGAAGACTCAGCTGTACATGGCCCTGAGCAACCTAATCTGATTAAGTCTTCATTGAGCAGGTGGTTGCACTAGATGACCTACAGAAGTCCCTTCTATCCTGAATTATCCTATGATTCCATGGCTGTGGCTCTCTTAGAAGTGTGTCTTGTTTTTTCTACTGCACACAAACAGAACTATTTTTAAACGTTTCCTATTTCAAGCTATATTTGGTTTTGAGCCAAAGAACTAATATTTCTACATGTTTTGGACTGGGTTAGATTATCATTAAAGTCTTGCCTGGTCTTTGGCACCATAGCACCAAATTTGGAAAATGAAAGCACTGCTGTGCAGAATTTTGATGTTTTAATAGATGGTGCTAGTGTATTTTCTTAAAGCACACTTCATTTATCAAGCACTCTGGAAGATAGTGCTAGGTCTTGCCTTTATGCCCTCTAAAATCTTTGAAATGGTGAAAAACAAATAGTTTCAATGTTAGACATAAAGAATTCTGATGACAAAGCCAAATTTGCTGTAATATGTTACAGATGTATTCGCCTTCTAGTTTTATAGGGCACAGTTCAAGTCTTTTCATTCTATGGATAAAAACAAACAAAAAAAAGAGCTGTAATTTGATCACAAGACACTCCACACACTTAATGTACACCAGTAAAAACACAGAAGTGGATCAAAATTCTTGTCCCAGTATTGCTTTTGCAATCAGTGAAGCACGCAAACATCTAAAAAAAAGAAGCTGCCAGGATTAATTTATTTAAAACAACAAAAAAAAGTAATTTATGCTTCATTGTTGAAGTAGTTGCAATATCAGAACCTCAGGGTTACTTTTGAATGTGCTAGTTATTTGTTAATAAATTATCAGCAGCTGTTGACTTCAGTTGAAGAGAGTGCTCATCAGCTGACAATACATAATTTGGCAGGGCCCAAATATTTGGGTAGAAACAGAAAAGAGACAGTTAAATTCCAGTCACCTCATCACCCAAGTTCTCTCGCATTCCCTGAAACAGAGGAAAATCAAACCAGCTGGTAATTTTTACTAACTCCAAATCTATTGTTGCTACTAATATTCTAATGATGTAGTTGGGCATGGGATGCAGAATTTCAAAAGCTTAAATGCTCTGATACAGAAACAAATGCTCTTGCATGCTCTTTTGGGAAGTGAACTATTCAAGGGTTTTATTTGCCCTTATAGATCACCTCCAGCACTGAATTGATTAACAAATATTGCTTTAATGCAGGTAGCCTAGTGAAGCATTTCTGTTCTCCTTATTTCCCTTAGTTGTTACATAGCTGCCCTGGTTTGGGGTGAAGTGGAGCCAACTCTGTTTATTGAGGGGTTGTACTGGTGGTTAGGTCAGGTGACCCGTACTGAAAAAACAGATGTGTCATCTTATTTGTTGTGCTCAGTATAAAAGCTGAGGGATCAATGGGGTTGGGTTGGCTCTTCTCCAAGGGCTCTTTTCTGAGGGCTTCTCGTCTTTGGCTCTTCTGAAAGGGGTCTTCTTCAAACTGATGTTTAAAGAGGACTAACCTCAACTCATCTACCTCTTGATACTGGTTACTGTGTTCCAGTTCCCATTTGTTACTCAGTCCAGTTTGGAACTTTCATGGTGCCTGCCAGTGACACCTTCCTAGGATCTTGAACCATTTTGTATATATTTAATTATATTTCCTCTATTTCATTACATCCTTCTAAAAATATCGGTTTTGATATTTAATTCAAATAGTTTCCTTTTTTCTAATCTCACCAATCTCTTTATTTCTCTTCTTCTCCTTAAAGACATGTGAAGGAGAACATTTATCATCTTGTCATTGGCCAACTTGGCCCAAACCATGACAATAGCAAAGGAATTACGTAAATCTATTCTTAGTGGTTAATGTTTTCCCTTTTCCAGGCTGCTTTGCAATGATGATTTTTTAGGAAGTTGTTAGAGCTAAGCCAAAGGCTTTTACTGTGTAAGTAGAAGTTAAAAACTGGACTTCCCTGTCTTGTAGCTGAACATGAACAATGATTTAGAACTAGGCAGAAACAAAAAAATATTGGTAGCAGTACTTAAATATTCTCTTTTCCTCTGTTACTCCACGATTAATTAAAGAAATAAGAAAAAGAAGACACGTAATCCTTGGTGGATCCAAAGGTTGTACAACCAGATGTCCAGCTAAAAATTTTGTATATTCACTACAATAGCTGCTTTTATATTTTGGAGATGTGAATGTCATATAATTTAGAATGAATTTTTTTTTCTAAAATGTCACTGTTTATTTGCTCTTGGCTTCTGTTCCCTAAATGTGACCTCTTATTTTTTTCCAGCTAGTCAAACTATGGTGTACTCAGCTGAATTCTTCAGCTCATTTGTAATTATTTTATTCTTTCTGTAGTTATCAATGGCTAATTCCTTTACGATGCAACTGATTCATTAAGCTATCTCCAATAGTCTTTCCCTAGGCTGATTCTAACACTGCAAGTGGACCAATGAAATTCATGTAGTACTTTTAGCTAAAATATGCTGAGCTCAGGTTTGTCCTGTGGGTTTTAGCCATCAATTGACATTTGTTGAAGAGAATACTTGCAGATCAGAGTGGAATTTCTTTAGGCAAGCCAGGAGGGAAAGGTAGCTTTTCAGAGGTAGCTATAGGTCCCAGAAACTTTCATTTGGAGATGACCACAATGTAAAATAATTATTCTACGAGTTCAAATACTTAAGATCAGAGTGTCAATAACACATGGCAAAAGCTGATAAAGTTGAGCATGAGTTTGGAAAATTCAACCTTGCCTTCCTCTGTGGGTTCTTTCCTACTTGCAAAGTGCTTCAGAATCTCTGCTTTGGATTTAGAGGGTGTATAGTTCCTTATTCATCTCTCATTAATGTGGGAATGTGGCAGTGGAAGCTATTCTAGAATTAAAATATAACAAAGGTATTTTCTCAACCAAATACTTTCTTATCCAGTATTGTAGCAGTCAAGTTCCCATGTATCAGTATAAGTTGGGGACTGAGCTGTTGGAGAGCAGTGTAGAGGGAAGGGACCTGGGGGTCCTGGTGGACAGCAGGATGACCAAGAGCCAGCAACGTGCTCTTGTGGCCATGAAGGCCAATAGCATCCTGGGGTGTATTAGAAGGCATGTAGTCAGTAGGTCAAGAGAGGTTCTCTATTCTGCCCTGGTGAGACCACATCTGGAATACTGTGTCCAGTTTTGGAGCCCTCAGTTCAAGAAGGACAGGGAACTGCTTGGGAGAGTCCAGCGCAGAGCCACAAAGATGGGATTGGAGCATCTCCCTTACGATGAACAGCTGAGGGAGCTGGGTCTCTTTAGCTTGGAGGAGACTGAGGGGTGACCTCATTGTCTATAAATATGTAAAGGGTGAGTGTCAGCAGGATGGAGCCAGGCTTTTCTCTGTGACCTCCAAGGAAAGGACTAGGGGCATTGGGTGCAAATGGGAACACAGAAGGTTCCAAAGAGATATAAGAAAAAACTTTTTCACAGTAAGGGTGACAAAACACTGGAACAGGCTGCCCAGAGAGGATGCGGAGTCTCCAGAGGAGACATTCGAATCTGTCTGGATGTGTTCCTGTGTGACCTGATCTAGGTATTCCTCCTCTGGCAGGGGAATTGGACTAGATGATCTCTTGAGGTCCCTTCCAATCCCTGATATTCTGTGATTTCCTGTATCCCTTTGATCATGTTTAATGAATGTCTATCTGAGCAGTGGCCATGATAGAGATACTACTTAGAATGCCAGATTTCCCTGTTAGTTGCTTCAAATACTGTGAATGATGGAAGTGAAGTCTTTTTGACTAATGTGCTTCTAAGATTACTTCCCACTTAACGAGCTAATTAATATGGAGACCAGGCTGGCCCTCTCGGCTAGAGTGGTATTGTCTGTGCAGCTCATGGCACTAAGCCCTTCCCAACTGTCTGCAGGGGGCCCTCTGTGCTCATGTGCCTTCCCTGTAGCCCTCTTCTCTGCTGTAAGGGGAGTCCAAGTGTCTATGTGGGCCTTCTTCATTGGCCTTAACATGGGTTGAATTTTGTTATATTTTCATGGGAGGCTTGTCTGGTTTTTTTTATTTTAATTCTGAGCAGTGTAGGTGAGTTGGGCTTATGTTCCTTCCTGCGCAGAGCTGCCTTTTCCTCTTAGATTTAGATCTGTCCATACACTTACAGACAGTGTTCAGCCTCAATAGTTACTGCTTTCAAGTTAAAATTCATCCCTTTATTTATGTGGTTTATTTATTATGGATGCAGACCATGGAATGGAGTGTGGTTTAGTCACATGAAGTATTGTTGCTTCAGCACAATTATTTTCTTTTAAAGACATGCAGCTAATTAATAGTGAAGAAGACTGTTAGTCTGCTTTGCCCTGTACTGCTTTTTAGGTCAGGCTGCACCTCCAAGCGGAAGGGGAGAAGAGTATCCTTGCTGAGAACAAATGAGCTAATTAGTGGAACTTCTACTGAGTGAAGAAAAGGAAATAGTAAGCTAGTAGCTAACAAAAGAGGCAGAAGTTGGCTGCAGTAAGGGGAGCATGAAGCAAATCCTGTGGCTAGATCTCTGAGGAAAAGTTTTGCCTAAACAATGTAAATTGCAAATTTTAATTTTTTTAGAATTAAAGTCTTGATCCTGATCAAAAATTTAATACAGAAATCAAATTATTATATCAGATTTTAATTAAGTAGTGTAAGTCTTACTTTCTTCTTAGATGTGAATATTCATTGGAGACCAGGAGACTATACTTTTATTTATACTCAGTTCTCCAAAGTTACATTAGAGTTTTCCAGACTATATAATTTTAACAAAATAAGTTCACCGCTGATCAGAAGTAATAATCATAAACTTTATAGGTATGGAATGCTTTTTACTAAACATATTTATGGAGCATATTAGAGGGTTTTGAAGTCTCATAGTTTTTCTTCTCAGTTTCTGCTATTTGGACCCTTGTTGGTGTTCAAATTTCACCTGCAGCAGTTTCACAATCTGAGAATAAAAGAAGCTAGGTTGTCTCCCAGGTTAAGGAAGCAGCTGCCACACTCTCCCCTGTGTTGATATTATACTGCTGAAGATGTCAGAGTTGAACTTTCTAGAAGCCTTGCAGTCCTCTGCATCATGGCAGATTTGCCTTTGGAACAATGTGATGGTTTCCTGGCTGAGTGTTTTTATTTGATCAATCTTTAGATAAAGGAAGAATCTCATTGGAGGCACATGTTTTCCATGAGAATTCTTTCTATAAAGGGAAGAGGCATGAAGTGTTTGTCTTAAGTCTTTACATGCACTGTGCAGTCTGCTGTAGGTACTTGACAATACCGTTAAATCATCTTCAGGGGTGGGAGTTGTGGCCTCTTGGCAACTTTAGTCATTAGAATTTCTAAAGAAAGAAACGATAGGAGGTTTGGCTGCGGAGAACTGGTATGTACTTTTCTAAAGAAACTTTGAATATCAGTTTGCAATTATTGGTAGAAAGGGAGAAGGGACTTAGAGTGAAGGGAAAGAAGGAACATTGAGTATTGCTGTACCCTGTTACCTAGTGACAGGTCATAAAAATCTTCAGGATTTAGCTCCTGAAGTAAAATGATTTTTGTGCAAATTTCTGGTTTTTACTGTAAAGTTTATTTCAATCCTTGTGACTGGAAAGGTGCCTGAAAATCTGTTTGGAATAAAAATTTGTATTTTGAGAGTAGGAAGAGAAAGAATGACCCCAAACGTACTACCATCTGTGTTGTATGTTGGGGGGAAAATGTTACTATTCTGAAAATAGGTTAAGGCTAACTGGGTCAAGGGAATATTAAAATTGTACATATTAAGAAAGGAAAAGCCAGTCTTCACTGACCTCACAAGAAGGCAGTGAAACACCTTTTTGCAGCCTAAAAATTTGATTATTCTGTTATGAAGTCATTCATTTTGTTTTAAGTCAAATTTTGTAGATGGGTATACAAGATGTTTCTTGCTTTATGTGCTGTTCCCTTGGAGAACATAAAAATGAATACTTAAAAAAATATTCTTGGTAATTTTGAGTAAAGCATATGTCTTGGTTAGGTGTCCTGGTGTAATTCCAGCTAGAAAATTGCATTTCCAGGCTAACATAAGACAAAAAAAAGAGTAAAATTATTATTTGGATCTAGTTATGTTTATTCTCTATCCTATTTTTTGTTGGAATTAACTTAAAGTTAAAACTTCATATTTTTTAGAAACCAAAAAAGAATAGAAATCAAACTCACAAGTTTTTAACCTGTTGTTCATGTGGGTGGTTAGTACTATTCTAACTCACTTATTTAAAGGAAAAACATGTTTGCATTCTTTCCAGTTATTTAATGCATTTTTCTACTACTGCAGTTTTACTACTGGTATTGTGAAGCAATTTTTTCTGCATTTGCAAATGTCACAGCTAATGATAGTACTAAACTGATGTTGGAAACTACAGTTTTAAACAACTGTTAGTTTGCTTTTTAGAATACACTTAGTTTATGAAAGATTCTACCTTTGAAGAATTATTCAGTTACTTGTGACTAGAAGATTAGATAGCCCTATATTGTTACATTGTTATATTTCACTACTGAATATATGTTAAAAGACAATACATTCTTGTCTTTTTCTTTTTACTCTTTTTCCAGTGAAAAGGCAGAATCTGAAAGTTCAGATCAACGCGACAGATGACACCATTTGTATGAGGTATCTTCGACCAAGTCAAAACACCAAACTACAAGGTTTTATCCTGGGTTATGGAAGCAACTTCTTCTCTAATCAGTACATTCCTTTACCTGCAGATGGAAAAAACTCTGTAACAGAACTTGGTAAGGCATATTTGTTCTGCATACTGCTGCTTTTGTGAATTGTAGGAAGAGAGTGAGAAGAACATGAACATTTTTGTTTATTAGTTTTGGGGTTTATTGTATTTTTGCTCAGGAATTCTTTATGTATGTTTAAGGTTGCCTTGAAGAATTTTGGATGAATGTGGAATTAGGAGATCCTTCAAGGAGACCAAACAGTTGTTTGGAAAATCATTGTTTGTGAAAGTTTGCTACTGGTATTTGCTTTGAGAATTTCCAGTGTACTACGAGATTGAACTATTCTGACTATATCACAGCCCTCTGCAGTTTTAGGGGCCAACTTCTACACAGTCTGGGAGAACTGCAGGATGGTTCTTAATTTTAGGAGTAGTGATTAAGTTTTATTCTGTCAGACAGAGAACTCATTTCATCACCTACTTTATGTGGGTGATAGTATAGTATATTTAATATACAATGAAGTGAACCTAGTATACTGTTTTCATATCAAAAGAATGTTTTTTTAAATTTTACACTAAAATGTTCTAGTCCACTCAAGTGATTCAAGAGACACTGTATACTTTACTAAAGTTCCTCATTTCTACATAATCAGAAAAAACAGATTTATCTAAAAATATCCACATTCACACTGAGAAGTCCTTCTTGGTCCTCTCATACTTTGACTTCTTCTATCTTTACAGGAAGTCTATTAACTTTTACAGAAATCCCTGAACAGTGGTGGTTGTGACTTCTACTGAGCAGAATGTGGAGGGAGTGATCCCTTAATGAGGAAAGACATTGTGACCGGTTTAGGCCAAAACTAATAGAATTTAGTGCTTCCTCCTCTCCTGTCAGTGGTTCATGGAAAGAGAATAATTTTCCCAGTCAGTTCAGGATCCTGATTACAGCCTTAAATTGGTTTGGGAGCTGAAATATGCAGATTAGAAAGGGGATCAAGGACATTAAGGCAATTAAGGCAATTTGCTTTAGAATATAATCTCCTGAGAAGGCTTCTAGACCCAGGAGGGTGGAATCTCAGTATCTAGATCTTGTCTTAGTATCATTGAAAATTTAATTTCAGTGAAGGTAGATGAAGATGGTACAGGTATGCAATCAACTATAGATCCTAGTCAAAGAAAACTAAATATGTCATTATTTTAGTTGCTATGCCAATGTAAGAAAACATTCATTTTTGGAATATAACAAAGTCATGATTCCCTCCTTGAAATCCATAAATCTTTTAAAATGTCCTTCGTCCTTCTAACCAACAGTGTAGGTCTACACAGCAGAATGAGGTACCTTGCAGATATTTCCTCTGCATGCCTGATTTTGTTAGTAGAGCAGCATATTAATATTATACTTGGGATAACTGTCCCTGATTGGAATTGGAGTGTGGAGTATGAAGTCATGACTACCTTTTATTTAAGAGATGACTCAACATATACATAAAGATCCAAGTCGTGCAACTTCCATGGCTCCAGTCCTGTCCATGCACATTAAGATGAAATTTATTGTCAGATTTTCTGCCGGTCACATTCCTCTCATAAGCACGTTAACAATAAGGTTTGAGACAGTGGAATTACTAATTTATGAAATTGTATGTGCATACATCCATATATGTTGGGGGAT